>JAIUZE010013074.1:0-39134 GCA_022085475.1 Heliosperma pusillum
CGTACTAGAAGATGGAGAGCGCAGAGGAGATCCTAGAAATATAAATTAGGAAGGATTTAATTAAGAAATGAAGGTTTTATGAAGAATTTGCTCAAGAACGATGAAGAACAAATTATGAACGACGAAGAACACGAAGAACGATCAAAGAAAGTGATATTTTGATCTTTATTTGATTTGTTGTAAAATGAAAAGTTGTTTGTGAGTCAAGTGTGGTGTGTTGAGCCGTGTACATATAGGCCAAAGTTGATGTCGAGTTTTGAAATTGTTGTTCCGTAATTGACTCGCGTTTAATAATTATTTTACGGTAAACGATTAAATATAATTAACGATAAAGTTAATTACAACAAATATCAAGATATTATGTTATTATAATGAAAAGAAAGAAAATATCAAGGACAAAAAGAGGAGATGGAGCCGTGTGGCTTGATGAGCAATCGGGTCTGATTTATCGATTTGCGTAATTTTCGTTAACGGATCGATAAAGTTAATAAATATCTAGATATTATGATTTGTTTAATCAAAACACATAAAATATCTAGTTGTGAGTGGAAAACGATGACATGGGCGCGTGACTCATGCCAAAGTCGAGTTCGATTTTGTTGCGCGCTTTACGATGCGTCGGGAATAGTTAAATGACTTTCGATTAAAAACAGTATAAGTTATTCTTTAAATTCCAAACAAATTCAAATTAATTATATTAAATTATGATAAATCATAATAAATATAAATAAAAATAAATCAAAAATATAATTTTTTTAAATAAAATGTCGGTCTTCAAACTTGTAAAGCGAGTCGGGAAAAGTCAACGAAAGTCAAAATCGACTAAAAAGTCGGGAAAAGTCAAAAATGACTTAAAAGTTCAGAAAAGATTAAGACGACTTTAAAAGTCAAGAAAAGTCAATGACGACTTTAAAAAGTCAAGAAAAAGTCAAAGACGATTTAAAAGTCAAGAAAAGTCAAAGATGACTAAAAACGGTCTTTTCATGAAATCCCTCAAAAATTCCAAATACGAACGCGGAATTTCAAAATAAGACTCCGAACAAAAATTCCTATTTTAAAAACTTAAGCTCTACTGAAAAGTGTTATTAAATATTTTTACTAGAAAACTTGGGTACTTTTCGGGTTGTTACAAAGCTCGTAAGCGCCTTAAGACGTAACTTACTCGGAATTTCGAGTAAAGTCCAAAAACGAACTCGGATTTTCTAAAATAGATACGGGAAATTTAATTCTAGACTAAAACTAATATTTGCTGAAAAGTATCCGTATAATATTTTTCATATAAAAATAGGGTACATTTGCGGGTGTTACAATGCTAGAGAAATCACATCAGTCTGAAATTTTCTAGTCTGTCAGGAAAACATGCATGTGACAACAGACTAAAATTTCATGATTAGATTTGAAGCGGAACTATTTTTAACCATTTGACCTCTATTTATTCCATTTTATCATATAAAAATCATAAATCATCCGAAATAAGTCCACTTCACATGAAATTTTACATACAGTAAGTAAAATGCATGTGTGATATTGAGTAAAAATAACACGGTCAGAAGACAATTCTAACGTTTTTTAGTATTTTAAACATCATTTTACTCATTAAAATGTAATAAAAACACTAAAAACCATATTTGAGCAATATAAATTTCCATAAATCATTAAAATGACCTAAAATCATATTAGAACCAGAATATATTGACATGCAAATGACTTTGTGATTTTATCTTATAAAATACAAAGTACTAGTTTTCTTTAAGTTACATTAACTCGAAAAAACTATAAATCGATTATGCATGCAACAACCAAAGCTCTTGATACCGCTTGTAAGTTACTCAAACTTGATATTAGACATTTCTAATATCATTTTACTAATAGTTTACTCTTAAACCATTTAGACCTTATGCATGCATAACATATAAATACAAAGGTAAGAAGAAACATATTTCCTTACATTGATTATGAAGAAATATGGGCACAATATTTGAACTCCTTTCAAATATTGTTCTTGAGCTATGAATATGAGGATGATCTCCAAGTTCTTAGTATAAGAACACTCCTATTAGTAGCACCCAAGACAACCCCTATTTATCTCTACTAAAATACTACACTAGTATAAAATGTAGTCTCCCTTAAAATAAATCTAATAACCTCTTATTACTACACTAGTAATGTTATTAGAAATATGAACTTCAAGTTTTAGTACTTCTTAAGTTTTAGTGAGAAGGTGGAGAAAAATTAGAGAGATAAGTGAAATTGCATAAATGAAGGAATAATGAGATGATATGAGTTATCTAAGAGGAAACTTGTCTTCTTGTTTGGCTCACATGGACCGGCCACTACACCACATGGGTGAAGTGTTGCCTTTTCCATTTTGTTCTTAACAATGCAAATAGGTTGAGTGTTGATAATAGTTTTTGTGTATAATTGAGTCTAATTCCCAATTAGAATAATACACAAAAACTAATCACCCTCTTCGTACACTCCAAAACCGGTGCACCCTACTAAAATGGGTGTCCATTTTATTTTTGCATTTTGTCATTTGTCACATATGTGACATGTGACATGTGACATGTAACATGTAATCTTTGCTTATTAAAGTGCATTTAACCAATTTAAATGCAATTTCATAACAATAAATTAGACTTAACATTTTAAGTCACATTTTATAATTACATGTAAATAAAATGGGTCATCTCATATTTGGTTAAAATAATCTACAACAATTTGTAATTATAATTAACCAATTTAGCTTATCTCAAATGTTTCATAAACATAATGCATTCTTAGTAATATAACCATTAAGTTACTAAAATGAATCTTATTAATCATATTACAATAAGATATAATTCTCACTTACAATATAAGCTTAGTTCAATTGAAGGGATTAATTAATCTGTATCGTTATACAATTATTTAATGTACATAATTGGGGGATTGTCCTTTAGGTGTGACCTCTAGGGATCAACTAATCACCACCGTCATACGACAGTAACGTCAAACTTAATTGAGCCAATCGTTACCGATTTATGTTGACTAGTTGACTATAATATTCATCATCCCTTTTGTATTCTTATTATTGAGATTTAATTATGTGATCGCACTATTGTTGAGGACACTCACTCCAACAATATAGGGCAAGATTGTGATTGGCATCAAAAGGAGGTAAATCCTTATCTAAGAAAGTAACTGGGTTACTTAGCTTAATTGAGTCTTGGAGGACCAAGTTGACTACGTCGCCAGGTGTATAGTCGTGCGCTACATTCAATTTTGCCAATGCTTGTAATAAAGCTTGGCGATGCGGAAATGAAGTTGCAACTAACTGCCTGACTGAAAGATCAGCGTTTGTCTTCTGTAGTAGTTTCAGTAGATGGTCAGTAGATGTATCTTTGCAATCATTTGAGGTGACGATATTGGTGTTAGTGGATCATTAATGGTAGGACCATTCGGAGAGACACCTTGATAAGGACGCCATGATCGATTAAGGGAGTCTATATCTTGATATATTCTAGGCCTGACTATATCTCCACCATCTTGGGTTTGATGAGGTTTTGTGAGGTATTCAGCCTCGTCGTCATCGGGCCCATATTTCGTTGACGGTATTGAGTTCTCTCAGTCTGATGATTTTGGCTTCCAAAGTGATTACTCGTTTGACTAGATAATCACATGTTGTGATCACTTCTTGCATAGTAGACTCTTGAGATAGAATTGGAATTCGTGGTACGCTTTCTTGGAGCTTGGTGCCTAGAATGGGTAGAGATGCGACAGTGGTTTCAAGCTTCGAAACTTATCTTCTTACACTCTTAGCCCATGCGATGAAGTCATCGATGGTTTGAGAAATGGTGGAATATCTTCCCTCATTTTCTATCATGTGAATCTCATCTTTGATTGGGGAAATGAGGTGTGAAATCCAAGGTGGATTCTTCATATGTAATCATCATAACTCCAAGAGGATTTTGAGTATTGTTAGGCTTACCTCCAGGAGGTATGGTTAGACGACAATCTTCAATCATATCTTGAAGGACATGCCTCAATTTGAAGCATTTCTCCGTATCGTGCACTTTACTTCTGTGATATTCGCAGTAGGCATTCTCATCCCAGAACCTAGTTTTCTTCTCCGGATCAGGCGTAGGTCTTATGGGTTAGATCTTGCCTTGTTGTTTCAACTTTTTCAAGGCATTGGAACATGTATCACCGATGCTTGTGAATTTTCTTTATGTGTTGTTATTTTTTTATGGTTCAACAAGATTGACTTCATCGGTTTTGTTAGTAGGGCCGTAAGAACGGTTCATTAACCCTTGATATCCGCGACCTACCGTTTTGGACAAGATAGACTTTATGTTTTGGTACCTAAGGTGGTTTTCATAAATAGGTCTCAAAATTTCCATTAACGTTTCCACAAGAGTGGCTTCGTCTGGACGTTCAACAAGCTCTGTGCTAGTCTTCCTCCACCTACTTAGGAATTCGGTGAAACTTTCTTTCCCATTTTGGGTAAGAACCTCTAGAGTACGCATATTAACTTGGATTTCAGCATTGTCTGCGTATTGCTTGGCGAACTCAATTGCGGCATAATCCCAGGTTGCGATTTTCTTCTGTTCTAGAGAATAGAACCACTGCTTAGGAATGGTGTCGAGAGATGAAGGAAAGATCCTTAGGAACATCTCAGGTTTGATGCCTTTGATAGAATTGTAATCTTTGAAAGCACGAATATGATTCAAAGGGTTCTCATGTCCCTTGAACGTTGGGATGTCAGTCATGTTGAAGGAGGTTGGCAATTGGGTATTTACCACTTCATATTTACGATTATTCTCCCTGTAGATGTCATCTCCCTTGAGGTACACTACAACAAATTAGGACTTGGGTCACGTTTAAATATGTGGCGCAAGTGGTAAATTCCCGTGGCTATACTATTTTGCCACGAAAAAACCAGTTGTGGCCCAAGTGGCCGTGGCAGAATTTTGGCCACGGGAAAAACTACAACGTGGCAAACATTAGCTAGTTTGCCACGACAATTCCCGTGGCTACAACAGCGTGGCCAAAAGCATTTCCCGTGGCTAAAAATATTTTAGCCACAAGGTTTTACGTGGCAAAACTAAAAAGGTTCGTGGCTAAACATTAATAGCCACGAAAAAAATACGTGGCTAAAAGGGATCTTTTGTGGCTAAATATTACTAGCCAATAGTTTTATCGTGGCTGAAAATAAACATTCCCGTGGCTTGACAATATTAGCCACAAAACAATAACGTGGCAAAACACTCTCGTGGCTAAATATTATTAGCCACAATTGTGGCAGAATAATTTAATTCCCGTGACTAATTACTACTTACGTGGAAGAAATTACTCTTGTGGCTGAATACTAATAGCCACAAATATTACCGTGGCAAAATTTATTATACCCGTGGTAAATACATAAAGATTGTGTAACAAAAATGCATACGCTCGTTAAAACAACATATCCATTATTGATTCATCAAAATGAAGAATTCTAGTCTTTTAGATCCGTTAATTAAACGCAAAAAATTCATAAGTATTGTGAAATACATGAAGTCCAATAAAAGAAAACATTATTCAAAGTTGTGCATGCACTTCTAGTAAACATTATAAATGTAGTAGTTTTTTCTTCGGATGTAGACATTGTTTGCTCCATATTTGTACTTCCAATCTTAGAGAAGATCACCTATAACAGAAAAAGAAAGAAAAAAAATATTATACAAGTGCCATTAGAAATAATTTACAGGTTTATATAATATTAATATCATTTGAGTATAGAGGTTATGTTCTTTAATTTGATAAAGAAATATTAGACTAACCTTGATGAGAAGGTCCGATTCCATATGACTTTAACAAATCATCGATTTTCTTCTGCCACATCTCATTATTAGCTGCTATCTTTTCGTCCACCTTTGCCTCGACTTCTTTCTTGGCCGCTTCAGTTTCTTATCGAATATCTGCAACTTCTTGTCTTGACTTCAATACTTCATTCTTAGCTTGCTCAATGACATCTTCAGTTGTTCGCCTAACTTTATGTGGGGTAGCCTAACATAAATCATTATTTGAAACCATCAGTAATAGGTGAAAAATTAAAAATTGTACATACGAAACATTGAGCATATGGCACATTGTTAGAACATAGAAACGATAGTACAACAATGAACCTGAGATAATTTGTCTGACATCGGGGACTACGCTATGTTTTAGGGAAAGATTCGATGAAGCACAACGAACATGTACATAAATAAACAAAGCCAGTAGCCGAAATATTGAAGAAGCAAGTTAAATTAAATACCTTTGTTCATTTGGACATACTCATCATCAGTATTGTATTGGTGTTTATCATTCTCTATTTAATTAAACATAAAAATTTTCATAAGTGCTTTTTGGTAATGAGTCAATGAAAAGTGAAAATGTAATTGAAATTTGTTAGTACCTCTTTCCATAGCCATAAGCTGATCAAACTCTTCGTTAATAATATCTGTTTCAAGCAGAAAAGCTTTAAGAAAAATAAACAATATATTGTCAAAGTAGTACTAACTTCTCCGTCTTGTATCATGTACCATCTGAATCAACGTCGTGGCTAAAATCCTGGTTGATACCAACATGTTGCTGGCTGTCAATATCTATACAGTAAGAAAACTAATGATCACTAGGTTGAAAAACTATATCCACAAATAAGATAATAATACTTGAATAAATATGTACAACGACTGTCGTTTAGCAACGGTCAGTATTAGTTTAACTAATAAACAGAAATGGAGTATCAAACGCAAGAATAAAATCATTAACTAAAAGACTGGTAATAAAGTGGCATGTGAGAGTTAGTTCTACGACTACAAAATTAAGCTAACATTTCGTTAAGAAACTACCTTGCTGGACGACTTTTAAAGCCGAGGAAACTGATGGAAGTGCATCATCCCCCATTACTTCACGTCGCTGCTTATTGTTCATTTTGAGAAAATTGGCAAGCGATAATGGTGGGATGAACTGGCTTCTCTTGCTCCCGTCTTTTGATTCAGCTTTCTTCTGCTCCATTTATAAAATAAAAGCAGTTGTTATATAATTTATGTTTAGTCAACACAATTGCTATAAATATCCAAAATTATAAAATAATACCTTTGTTTTAGTTACAATATCTGCCCCCTTCTCAGATTCGTTATCTAAAATATGGACGTCCTCACCAAAATTCGGTACGTAGTCTGCGCCTTCATCTCCAATTATTCTTTTTTTACCTTTTTTCTTTTTCTGATTTGTAGAATCAACTAAACTAGTCATGGAAGCAGCAATGCGCTTTATATTCAGCGATTCCATTTTTTTCTTGTTGGCTTCAATATTCAAGAGCCAGTCTCTTTCATATTTGTTCATTGAAGTTGGAGGCAAATCTCCCTGTGTCTTTTTTCCTGCCTTTGACATTTAGAAGCTATCACAATAATACATGTTAGAGAATAATAATATAATAAGCGACTTTAACACAGAAACATTCATTAAATATAAGGAAACATGTCCACGCGACCACGCATAATAAGTCCACTGCACGGAAGTCAAATTTTATCATGGAAGTGATGCACGGATGTTTGCACGAAATACAAAGTATTGAAGAAATACTAAGTATTGAAGAAACAAAGGCTTTAATTATGAAGAGTAACTGAAGATCAAAAGCAACGTTCCATGAAAAATAACAATTCATACCACTAGTTGTACACAAATTCTCATTTACGACGGGTTGACCCGTCTTAAGCTTAAGACGGGTCAAACCCTCTCACAAAGGGCAAGTGGAGGAGCAAGTAAGTGGCAAATGGAGCCCTCTACTTGTCTCCCTACTTGCTCTTTGGGAGAGGAGCTTAACCCGTCTTAAGCTTAAGACGGGTACCCGTCTTAAAGGAAACTTTCTGCTAATTGTATATTTCAACCAAAAATCCCAAATTACAGTTCTCAATTCACAATTGAGAATAAGCAATACTGTAGTACTACTGTTACGTTAAACTGAATGGAAAATAAAGTAACTAAATAATTTATGATCCACAATTTGCAATCCCCAATTCCCAAATTTCAATTCATATTTCGCAATTCAGAATAAGCAAATGGAATCGCTAAATCCCTAATTTACAAAAAGAAAATCAATTCACAAAAACAAAAAAAACAATCGACAATTGATAATCTAACGATAATTTTAATTGAATACCAGAGATAAGATGACGTACTAGTGTTCGGTAGATTCGACTTGTGCACAAGGCGTAGATGGATGAAGCCAAAACAAGTCAAATGAGAAGAAAGTTTCACAGTAATACGTTCATTGATGTTTTTGAGTTTCAATTTGGTTATTTTTTTGTTTTTGCCAAAATACTGATAGAACGTGCTAGACTTCTGATGAAAACCATTGAATAGTGTTTGTGTGGTCTTTGTACATTTAATTTTTTGTGACTCGATTGACCCGATTTGAAAAGGTTGACCTAAGATTCGAACTAGAACCCTTCAATGTGACCCGAATTGACCCGAACACGAACTTAGTTGACCCGAATCTAACCCGAGGACCCGAGATGACCCGATCCGAAACCACTAACCCGAAAATTTATCCGTCTTAATTTTAAGACCGGTCAAATAAAATGAGTAATACTTAAGAAAAGTTAATATGATAGCAAATAATTGTCCTATCTAGTCAAGTGAAATACAACTTGACACGTTTTAATCTTAAGATGGATATACCCATCGTAAGAGAGATCAATTCTTTGTGGGTAAGACGATGTTACGATAAGTTCTAAAAGATCAATTTTTTAGTTAAAATTTATTTTTTTATATTTCTCTTTATCAATGCTTACAAATATACATGATAAATAGGTCACTCGGTTCAGGTCTTGGTCATGGCTGTTAAGTTCGAGACATTTCGGCTCTGCTATACATTTTGGGTCTTTTTTTAGTTCAGCTAGCTCAGCTCAGTTCGATCCAACTCATTTCAGTTTAGTACACTTCAGTTACGTTTAGCTTAGCTATATTCAATTCAGTTAAGTTCAATCCAACTCTTATCAGCCGAAAAGAACATTAGCTTAATTGTATATGTTATTTTATAAAGTGATATAATTACGTTATTTAATTTATTAGTTTTATTTGGTTATCTTTGGGTCGTGTGATTTCGAATCGAGTAGCTTTCAGGTAAGGTCTAGGTTTTGGTCGAATCGGCTCAATTCGAATTTCGGGTCAAATTCGGGTTATGCAATATAGGGTCACTACCGGATTTCGGGTCAACATTATCGGATCGGGTTATTCAGGTCTAACCCATTTTGCCTTGTCAGCTAAACCTATTTATTTTATGTTAGGCATTATCTTTTAGACTCGATTTAATGTATAATAGTAATAAACCTCAATGAATGTTTATTACTAAGTGAACTTTGACCAATTCAACCTTATTAAAAATGACTTCTTCTAAACCGTTGTTTTACGATACTACTATTTGAAAAAAGAATACTGTCGCGTCTGAAATCTATACAGAGATTTTCATTTGTTGAAATAATTTGTAGAAAAAAGGAAAGGTATAAAGTTGGAAGGCGATGAGTAATTACCAACTATCACGTAAACTTTTCATCTAAAAAACACAAAGATAAAAAATAATTAACACATTTGTGTCATTCAAATGAAATGATGCACTATAATATTAAGATTTTAATTCGACTATGAAAATGTAAGTGTGACAAATATAACATTAATAGTAACTTAACCTGTTCTACTAATTTTCTACTATTATATGTTATATATTGTTTGATATGATAATTGATGTAAACTATTGTTAGTCACGGTAACAATTTAGTGTATGACTAAGAGCAATACTTAGTCACAGAGTAATTTAACCCGTGGCAAAGAATCATAATTAGCCACAACCGTGACTTAGGTCGTAGCAAAAAATAATTCTTAGTCACAGAGTAATTTAACCCGTGGCAAAAAAATCATAGTTAGCCACAACCGTGACTTAGGTCGTAGCAAAAAAATAATTATTAGCCACAGTCGTGACTTAAATCGTGGCTAAACTCATTTATTAGTCACGACCGTGGCTTAATTCGTGACTATAAACAATTATTTGCCACAGATATATTTCCCGTGGCATACCAATTAATTTTGAAGTAGATAATTTTTTTTTCCCGTGGCTAAGCAAATTTACGCCACGAATAATGAATTATCGTGGCATAATTCGTGGCGCAAGTGCCATTTTGTTGTAGTGGTACATTAATTGCTCCTCCAAGTATTGGAGTCGCTTTTCAGCTCAAGTAAGAACTGGTGAGGGATTGACTTCTATTTGTCCCATAATGGGTGGAATGTTATCATGTACGCTAGCATCAAGAATGTCTGCAGGAGGAAGCCTAGTTTCTATGGCAACAATTCGGCCTTCAATGGCATTGAGGCGAGCATAAACTTGGTCTTGACTTATTTTGAGACGGACGAGCGCAGCTAGGACTAGATCACTACCATTCGGGATTTGCTCGGGTTGATGAACACTTGCTTGACTAATTCCCGGCATCTTGGAAACTGAGGTAAGAGACCAAAGATGGATCAAAACACGATCGACCATTCTATCACAATTACTCAAAAGGACTCAACTTGTGAAGTAGGAGTTTGCCACTGTGTTTAAGTATGTTTTGAAAATGACTAGATTTGAAATGTTTGTCCTAGACAACCGAGTGTGGTTGTAGCCTTGTAGGAGTGATGACTCGAATTAGAAAAAACACGATTTTGACTTGACATTTGAACAGAGTTTCGACTTTTGCGCTACTTTAGGCCACCTTTGAAAATGTTTCAGCATTTTGAAAAGGATTTTATTTTGAAAAAGTTCGTCATGGTTTTATTTACAATATGGTGATCACGTATGGGTTATACACATTTATACATGCATTATAACGGTATGCTACGTGCTTTTAGAAGGTTTTGGTTTAAAGAGTGGGTTGACATACCAATCAATCAAGCCTGGGTCTGTGGAGAGGTCCGCGCCAAACATGAGTAAGGTTGGTTCCTAGTCCAATTCTTTGAGTAGTGAAAGCTCTTGATACTAATATGAGTATGTGTCGTGGTATGGTTGACGTCAATCGATATCCATCCTTAGGCCCATTTAAGAATTTGAACCGTCCGGACATGACGATTGGTCGAAACGGGTTAGGTTGATCCTAGGAAGGCTGAATAAAACGACCTAAGAAGGTCAAGTAATGGAAATCGACAACTGTCTCGTACAAACTATTCCTTAACCTTATTCAAGTTTCATCCTGGGTAACACGTAAGTGTATACTCCCCAGCGCAGTCGCCAAACTGTGATACACGGATTGGTGATCCTTGTCGAACTGTCGTACACGGGGAACCACAGAGGGGCGCACACGGGATGGAAACAAGGGGCTAATGGTGTTAGAAGACACTGGAGATCTATGTATCTCTCTCACTCACCTAAATGAATGAAAGGATCGTCCCAAACGGCATGGTGACATGGTAACTGCGAATTGATTCATCTGAAATGACTATTTGAAGGATTTTGTTTTGTTTTGTGATTTTTGACTGGAGAGATTTTTTTCATTTGAAGTCCTCGTTGGACTGTTTTTGATTTGGTAGTCGTTGTTGGACTGTTTTTGATTCGATAGTCTTTGTTGGACGTTTTTTATTTGAAGTCGTTGGACTGTTTTTGATTTGATGTCGTCGTTGGACTGTTTTTGATTTGAAGTCGTTGGACTGTTTTTGATTTGATAGTCGTTGTTGGACTCTTTTTTATTTGAAGTCGTTGTTGGACTGTTTTTTATTTGAAGTCGTTGTTGGACTGTTTTTTATTTGAAGTCGTTGGATTGGATTTTTGAAATTTTTGTTTTGAACTCATTCTGGCAGTCATGGTGATGGGAGACAATATATGAAGTTTGTGCTTATTTGATAGTCAGATGAAGAATAGGAATCAGACGAATCAGGTAGAAACATGGAGTCTCCAAACCTAGAGGTGACCTAGAGATACGACGATCAAGGAATTGTCATACCACTAGAGATGGAAAATGTGGTAAATGCAAGCCCTTGTCAAGGCTTATTCTAAGAGGTCGAGGGATCTACACTAAAGATATACGACCTAAAGTATTTTGAGTCTGTTCTACTAGTTAAGGGTAATAAGTAGAACAAGTGACTAATAAAAAAGTATGTGTGCTCTTTTTCTTTCATGTTTTTGGCAACTTCATTTGCGTTTGCTCGGGTTGATGAACACTTGCTTGACTAGTTCCCGTCATCTTGGAGACTAAGGTAAGAGACCGAAGACGGATCAAAACCCGATCGACCATTCTAGCACACTTAATTAAAAAGACTCGACTTGTGAAGTGGGAGCGTGCCACTGTGTTTAAGTGACTTTTGAAAATGACTAGTTTTGAAATGTTTGTCCTAGACAACCGTAGTGTGATTGTAGGAGTGTTGACTCGAAGTGGAGAGTGACTCGACTTGTGAAGTGGGAGTGTGCCATTGTGCCAAGTGAGTTTTAAAAATGACTAGTTTTGAAATGTTTGTCCTAGACAACCGTAGTGTGGTTGTAGGACTGTTGACTTGAAGTAGAGAAATGATTTTGACTAGCCACTTGGATAGAGTTTCGACTTGTTTTGCGATACTTTAGGCCGCCTTTGAAAATGGTTTACCGTTTTGAAAAGATTTTTGTTTTGAAAAGTTCATTATGGTGTGATACACGGGTTTCCCGATCCTTCCAAAACTGTGGTGCATGGGATACCACGGCTGGAGTAACAAGGGACAAGCGTGAAAACACGCAATTGTGGAGTCGCAATCAACTTTTGTTTGAAGTTGGCACTGTTGGAATACTTTATGTCATGTCAAGACACAAAGGAATGACATGAACACTAAGAACTAGTTAACCTTAGCATTCTATGTCTAGAATGACTCTCGTGGATGCCAATGAATACGGATTTTCCCAGAGATCTTGAGTAAGGGACGAGGGTATGTATTAGGAAGTTCTTTAATCGAACACCTAATCCCGCCCGCCTCGATAGCGACCTCTACTAATGATTAGGGAAACTCTTCTATTATTGATGTGTTGTCGGTTATATGCATGCAATGCAACATCCACGTTTTAATAATAGCATGTAAGCTTATACTATGTCGGTTAAACAAGTAATATAGCAGTTAATTATGTCAAATTGGAATTTAGATTGAATTGCATGTGAGAAGACAAGTAATTAAATCATACAATGATTGAATAGAACTATAAAAGAAATATTACAATTGATTACAACGAATATGGGATCTATGTCGGAAATATGCTTGAGAGATTAATTGAAACAAAGAAAAGAATTAATGAAACTAAACAAAATCAGATTAGTAGTGATAATACGAATATTAGTCAGTTAAATATCTAATTAAACTACGTCAAAGCAAACCAGGAAGTTCAGAGACAGAAACCAGCCCGGAACAGGCGTAACAAGAGGTGCGTCCTCTGGAAAAGGCACAACACTCTGTGCGTCTGTTCCTGAGTTGGGTTCTGGCTATGAAGCCAGAATCGCAACCAGTTAGTGTTCGTTTGTGATTTACAGTTTATTAATAATCCACAACTCAAATTTACATTATTTAACAAATTAAATTATACTAGTTATATCAAAGACAAATCTAAAGATTAAATATACACAAATCTAACCTCTAAAGACACAAATTGATAGATGACAAAAACCCACTAATATTGACTATTAGGGATTTAAGTAAAAAAAACTAAATAAAGAAAGACTAAGGAAAAGGTTTGAAAACAATTTAAACATAATTCCGACATGAATCTTACATCAATTAAATAAAGTACAATAAAAAAGATGGAATTGAACACCTTTAGACTTACATGTTGACGAAACAAGATATGAACTAAAGTTATCGATTTAGCGACAACTCGGCTCGAATGTAAAAAAAGTGCCCTCATAAGAGGAACGATCAATTAATTAAGTTGATTAAAATTGATTATTGTTGAGTTGGTCAAATTGGTAGGTCAATGCAATAACGTGACAAGTACCCAGAATGATCCTAGCTTACGTGGTCGATGAATCAAGCACGTAGTTGTCAAAATGCTTAGAGAAAGGTCTAGAATGCAAAGAGAGAGAGAGAGAGAGAGAGAGAGAGAGAGAGAGAGAGAGAAAGAGAGAGAGAGAGAGAGAGAGAGAGAGAGAGAGAGAGAGAGAGAGAGAGAAGGGGCGGAACACTCGCGTGCCTTCAAAGTGTACACGAACCTCTCCTTATATAGGGAGAGATCCGAAGAGTTTTGGAATAACTCGAACACGAAAAGAAATCTAGAAAACATTACGGAAACAGGTAAAACGAGTGGGGAAGAGGTACAACATGCACTGCGACTCTTGGAAGAGGCGTAGAGCCCGCTGCGTCGTTTCCCAAGCAGTTTCCTACTTTGAAAGAAAGATTCCGCGTTTCTTTATGAGAATTGCGGTAGATTTCGAATTCTTTTCTAAATAAAATACAGATATATTTTACCAAGAAAGATAAGTTTTAAAACATTAAAATATGAGGAATATTCTCGAGCGTTTAGAGACGGTTTTGAGAAAATTTAGCGGTTTTTGACCTGGACTCCAAAATGTCTCTGATTACTGTCAAAAAGACCATAACGACACATAGATGACGACCAAGGGGTAGACACAACTATTTGAGCTATCACTTGGCGATAAACTTACGAATTGTCACAAATTGTTCCGCATACCAAACATGCGGCCCAATCATCACTTGGTGGTTGGGGGAAGGTGGAGATTCGAGGTATCTACAGAGACCCCACTTTGACTGAGGCTTTGACAAGGCAAAAGTCAAAGTATAGCCATCAGGTCTCAATCAAAGATTACACCTTACGACTATGGCGACGCGAGGCGATTCAAGGGGTCTGAACCAAGGACCTGTCCTCGAAAACATTTTAAAGTCTGTAGACTGTCGGGGAGGGTCGTTTAAAGTCCATTAGACTACGTACGAAAGATCGCCAGCCATAAGAAAGAGTCATACCTGAGCATCTTCTTACTTGGACTTGAGGTTGCGTTAAGAGGCTCGCCAGCCATCTGAAAGGCCTACGTAATGAGACTCGCCAGCTCCTGGGGAATAAGGTGCGTAATGAGGCTCGTCAGTCACTGGATAAGGTGTGTAATGAAGCTCACCAGCCGTTGGATGTGAGAATCTGCTTGTCTCTGTCTTCAAGCGAACTCTCGTTGGGGAAACACGTGTTAAAACTTAATATATGGAAGATTCTGTCAGGATTGAATCGTTCTGAGAATCTGCTCGGTGTTGGAGTAAGTTTCTCCACAATAGTGCATTTATATAATAAATCTCATTTTGGAAAAAACGTGGGATAACTAGTATATTGATACTCCACGTCAGTTGATTAACGTAAATCAATAACGGTATTGTCGTATTACAACGGTGATCAACTGACCCCTTTCAGTCACACCTATAGGATGAACCCAAATAGTAACTAATTATTTGTATATGATACAATTGATTAGTCGATTACATATATTTGATATGTACGAGAGTTAATTGTTATAAATTGAGTTTGGAACTCAAATTCGATTAGGTTTATTATTCAATTATGCGATAATTGACTTATAAATTTACGTATTATTTTAATACGATTAAATAAGATTATATTTAGAGATTAATCGTTAATTTAATAAATTAGTTGAGGTTATGCATATATTTTGAGGTAGAGGTAATTAGTTAATTATCTTTACAAAGAGTTGTAAAATAAATTAACTGGACATTGTGGGAACCATTATATATTGATATAATGGTAAAATATCACTTAATAGTTGAGTGTATAATGATTATTAATATGAGTCATATAATTTTTATATGATCAAATTAACATCTAATTATACAAGATAATTAAACATATTATTATAAGTATTTGTGGGAATAATATCAAAAATCAAAATGGACCAAATAACACATGTGGAGGCCGGATTCTAGTAGTGATACACAATTATGAATGTTCATTTCTTGTATCACACTACAACCTATTGATTATGCGACATTATGACATGAACATGATCAATAACAATCATACACTAAATTAAAATAAGCAAAATAATCACCCATTTGGGTGAGCTAGTGACCGGCCATATGGCCTTTATAAATGAACAAGAGTTGTTCTCATTTTTGTCTAATTCATTCGTGCTTATTCTTCTCCATCTCTCTAAAACCTCACATCTCTTTAAAAAATCTCATATACTAATATCCCCTGATATATAGAAGCTGAGTCTTTTAAAGGAATATGATTGGCTCCTGATTTTATGGGTGGAAAAAGCAATTCTTTTTTGGTGGGCCACCCACGTTTCATTATCAATTTAATTATTCTCTTATGTTTTTTTTACTTTACTCCTTATTAATAAACCCATTATACAAAATCATAAGCAGCACATTAAATGTTCAACATACCACAGACGGATCACATATGGATAAATTATTTAAATCATAAGCAGCACATTAAATGTTCAACATACCACAGACGGATCACATATGGATCACATATGTTCAACATCCCCTTATAGATAATTTGTTTTTTTCTTACTGAGTATCAAAATATAAAGAGTAGATATGACATGCCATTTATTTAATCAAAACCACTAATCCAACTTTACAAGATTAATAGTTTTCTTTTATAAATGTAATATATAGAATTTTGAATAACATGTCAAAATTATTTTTGAAAAGAACCCAAATTAAGTTTTCTGAATTTAAAAATATAACATCAAAGACTAATTTTTTTAATAATACAAAAATTCAGGAATTAACAAATAAAAAAAATATTAAATTGTGATTAAACTTAAAAAACCGTTAAATTATAAGAAACATATCAACCACAATCTTTACTTACTGAACTTAACAACGATTAAACCGCTAAAATTACTTGATCTTTCATGCAATATTATCAAATAAGCGAAATTTGATGTATGAT
The DNA here is from genome assembly GCA_022085475.1 of Heliosperma pusillum. Classification (NCBI taxonomy): domain Eukaryota; kingdom Viridiplantae; phylum Streptophyta; class Magnoliopsida; order Caryophyllales; family Caryophyllaceae; genus Heliosperma; species Heliosperma pusillum. The sequence continues at coordinate 16,910 of JAIUZE010013074.1, forward strand.
TAAGAGTTTTTTTTATATAAGATATAATTAGAGAGGGAGATAACCATAGAAAGAAGAAAGATGAACAATGATATGGCTGAAGATCAAGCAAATGAACATTAACTAGGGTTTACAAATTTTAGGAATGTATGTGTATGTCTACTGTGTAGTAGTGTGGGTCGTGTGGCTCATATGTGTAGTAATGTTTACAAATTAATATCGGCTTATGAATGGACATGTATGGTTTGTTAATCTACTGTACCCAATTTCTTATTTAAGACGCACGAGTCTATCCATCTTACGTTTAAAACGGGCTAAGTGATACATAAAAAAAAAGACAAAAGCATAATTTTTGTGAAAAATAATGTATTTTTCAAAAAAAAAATCACGGGTTGTTTTTTTATTGAGACGGTTATGTTCTTAATCTTTTTATTTATCACTTGCTGTAATTTTATTTAAATATTAAAATACTTCTTTTTATTTTATATACTTTATTTTCATACTACAATTAAAAACATTAGGGAAAATGATGAAATGAAGGGATGATGTCATATATTAAAAGGATAAAATTAAAAGAAGTAGAACATCATGATACGCCCCCATCAACTAAAAGTTGAGAACCAATCATAGTCCTTCAAAAAAACTCAGCTTTTATATATAGAAGGAAAAGCATGACCGTCTCTCATATAAACAACAATCCGTGCATCTTTTTGCATGGGTATAAAACTAGTTTATTAAGTATTACTAAGGTAGTAATATATTCTAATATTAGTGAATCTTTTCTTATTATCTAGATAGTAATAAGTTAAGTTTATTTGTGTAAATCTTGCGTGCAATTTAAAGGAGGTCTTCTAGTTTGAAGATTCTTTAAGGATCATCCATTTCATAACTCAAGAATAATAACAAGGAGTTCTTATTGTGCCCATATTATTTCCGCATCAATGTGAAGAAATTTCTTCTTTTACTATAATGCCTTTATATTTGCATGCATGTTACATAGATCATTAAATAATAAATTAACAAGTTAATTATTTACTAATTAGATGAGTCTAATTAGGGTATATGGACTTTCATGTGGTATCAGAGCTAGCTTGTATCATGCATGTTCATTTTGGGCATTTTTATTAAAGTTATAAGATGACCAATAAAATCAAAAATTAAAGTTTAAACTTGATTTGGATATAAATGTTTCGTTCATGCATACCTACTGACTTTAAAATGTTTATGGTCAAATTTGGTGATTTTACGGATTTATTTGCTATTTATTATGATTTATGCCTTTTAAACCGAGTTAACATGCAATTTTTAAGTTAAAAGTTAATTAAAAACAGTTGCATGTTGATTATGGCCATGAAATTTTAATATGATCTCATATGAATCTCTTAAATAGTGTATGTAAAATGTCATAATTTTTAATTAAGTATTGCATGTTTATTGATTTTTATGAGATAAAAGTCGATAATATGAGATTATAATGTTCATAAAATTGAAACGTCCTTTTCTGGTCATGAATTATTTTGGTACATTTTAAATTCTTATTTATATCATCTTGGTGAAATTGTGTAATTTGTTTCACTGTTTTACTATATTTAATGATTTTTATTTGATAAAACCGTTAAATATAAAATTATTTGTTCATAAAATTAATTTAAATTTTTTGGCAAATGTTTTTTACTTTATTTTTGGATTTCCTGGAAATGTTGCAGATTGTACAAAATTTTTGGTTTCAAAATTTATGATGTTTAAATTTTGTTTTGGGTTTATTTCATAAATGTTATGATTAAACCTATATATTTAGCAAATACGATCAAATCAAACTAATTAAATACAAACAAAATTAGTGGGGACTAATTTTGAGTTCTATATCAGATTAGATAATTATTTTGAGCTTAAATATGATTTAAGTGATGATTATTGATTATTAATTGTTAAAAATCGATAAAATCCATAAAACCGAGCTACAATGAGCATGGTAAGTGTTAAGGGCGATTTTGGCATGATTTTTACAGCATTTTTTTGTTGTTTATGTTGAATGAATGAATGTCATTTATTTATTTTAATGCAAGTTGTACCTAGTATGACCTCTATTATTTTTAATCAGTATTACCCGTAATGTAAGGGAATACCGATTCGGTTGTAATTTATTGCGATCTTGTATCGCCGGTTTGTAATAATTAATAATTTCTTTTTATAGAACAATTGTATAATAGGATTTTGTTATCATTTGTATATTTGTATTTTTTTTATTATGAAGACGGAGATTCCCGAATTCGGTGTTCCAAAAGATGGTGCCATTTTGGAGTGCATTCCATGAAGAGGCAAGGGACCAAGGAGTTGGTTTCCGATTTTGTAATCATCTAGTTAATAAGATTAGCTAGGTGGCCATACTAGGATTTATTAATTGTTAATTGTTTGTTTATGTTTTCCGCTCATGCCAAAATCGCCAACATGCATTTTTATTTCTCGATTGTCAATTCAACGTTATTTAAAATTCGTCGACTTAGTTCACTTTTAGGGAATTAATAACTAAATTGGCAAGACCTCTCACACAACTTAAAATGAATGGAGATTTAGCTCACCAATTAAAGCACCTATGAATCCCGTGTTCATTAGAACAATCACAACGTGGACCTTTTTACCTCGGATAAGTAGGGTGATGCGATCACATGCCTAAATTGGCTTGGTCTCAACGGGATAAGCGTTATCTCGGGACTAGGAGACGGGTTTAGATGAAATCCGTCGACCGAGAGTTCTAGGAGTAAAATTAGTGAAAGTGTTGACTTACCGTTTATTACATTAAGGTGGCATAACATGTTCAATTTTATCTAAAATGCGAGTCTCGGAATTGCTTGTATAATTTCGTGAGGGGTCATTATATGAGTGACTTGTTTAAAATTGTTTTTACAAGTAAAATTTTTTTAAAACATTGAATGTTAATATTTCCTAATTTTGTTGTAATAATTCAATTCGGAATGGCAAACAATAACAACAATACCGTTCAACTTGGCAAAGACTCATGGCTAAGGTCCGTTATGGACAAATGCATCTTAAAGAACGATGGATCTAATTTCGTCGAGTGGGAGCAAACGATTAAAAGCGCGGCATTATCCGATAACGTCTTACGCTACTTGACCGAAACCCCTCCCAATGAACCCGGCCCAAGGGCCACTAATGCGGCTAAAGCCGCCTATGAGGAGTACTTGAAAGTAGCAAATGACATCAAGATGGTCTTCATATGGTCAAGGTCCTCAAGTCTTAAGCAATAATACATGCATCACCCTAGGAGCATATGAGATATTCTCGAGGGTGACTTTGGCGTTTTCTCAATCACCTGACATACGCCAATACAATACTATGACATGGCTTTTTGAAGCCAAGCTAGACAAGGGCCAAAAGGTTGGCCCACACGTGTTCAAGATGGTTGAGCATGTGGACACCCTAGAGCGTCTAGGGGTTAAGATTCCAAAGAAGCTAGCGGTTGGCCGCATCCTTCACTCACTTCCTCCCAAGTTTGCCCAAACTAGGGCGAACTATAACATGTATGGCATGGACAAGAGCTTTCCTGAGCTCCATGCTCTCCTTACCCAAGTCGAAAGGGATACGGAAGCAAGTGGGAGTGAGAAAAGGGATGTTCTTTCAATGAAGTTAAAGAACTTAAGCCTTGGGGTTTAAAAGGGAAAGGGTAAAGCTAAGGCCCAATTTAAGAAGCATGGGAAAGGAAAGGGCAAACCTATAATGGCTAGCAATGCCAAGGCTAAGGGCAAAAATCATGCCGACGCCGAATGCTTTTATTGTAAAGGTAAGGGACATTGGAAACGCAATTGTCCCAAGTATTTGAAGGATAAGAAGGACGGCTGTGTGACACCGTCAAGTATAATCCTCTCTTCTCTCTATATGATAGATATTAACTATGCTTGCACTTCTACTTGGGTATTTGATACCGGATGTGGTTCTCACCTTTGTAATCATTTACTGTGGCTAAAGGACGTGCGAGCACTAGCCAAGGGTGATGTAAACCTACGCATGGCGAATAGAGCAAGACTAGCCGCCGTTTTTGTAGGAACTTATGTACTCACATTAGCTAGTGGTCTTGAATTGTATCTAAATATTGTTATTTTGTACCCTCCTTTACCAAGAGCATTATTGGCACTCTTCTCTCACTCCCCCTCCTTATATCATCCCTCAAGACTAAGACACGACATGCCATCTACTCCGACTCAACTCACCTCAACTCCTCCCTTCTTATACCTTTCAAGATTGTAGTATGACCATCTTTGCCTTATCCCAAGGCATAGCGAGATGACCCTCATCCCCAAACTCCATGCAACTCCACTTCTTATATCACCCCCTTATTACTCCACTAGTGTATAGCATGGTTACTTGGTTGGCCCCAAACTATACAGTTCGCACAACCAAACAACCCACAAGAGAAATCCACCGATTTGGAACCAAATTTGTGACTCAAAATCCTAATTCTAACCTCCTACCAAAGCCCTCCTTATAACTCCCTTCTTATGCCTCCAAGATCCTCATCATAGAAAGTATTACGCTCAATGTTTTTTTTTTTTTTTTTTTTCGAAAATCCCTCTTTTTGCCTAAGGTGCCCTTTCGGGTTTTCACCTTAGCTTTTCCTTTCCTCTCATTGGTGGCTCGCAACTCGATTTTTCATTTTGCCCGGAATGCCCTTTTGGGTTTTCATTCCGTCCTCGGCCACCTTCCCAATTTTTGCCTAGGTGCCCACCCTTGTGGGTTTTCACCTAGCCGGGATTTTCAATTTTTTTTTTAAAAGCATCAAAACATGAATAAAACGTACATATGTTACATCAGAACTCCTCCCCCACACTTAGTTTCCACATTGTCCTCAATGTGGAGGAGATGTGCAAAAAGTACGGGTTGCCTCCCGTAAAGCGCTTTTGGTTTTTTTTTCTTCGTTTGCTCGACGCCTTTTCAAGATCATTCTTCTTCTAGACTCAAGAGCGGAACAACTCAACGCCCTTAGTAACTTATCAAACACATTAGCCCATAAAGATGAGAAGTGGAGGTAGTAGGTTGGAATAATATGGCAAGTGTAGTCAAAACTAAATGACTCTATGACGCGGTAAGGCTCCTTGAAAGAGAAGCTGGATTTGGCAAAAACCATGTAATAATGAGAGGACTCATGAGCTTATTTGTGGGATACATTTGATGGCATTTCAAAGCAAATTTGAGGCGGTTCGTCCTTGCGGGGGTACACCTCTACAAACTCATTTTCCATTTTCATTTTCGCAACCTCCTTAACCTCCACACTAGCAAGTTTTATAGTCTTAGGAAGGTCACAAACAACATCATCAAGAGCCTTTACCTCCTCTTTTTCAATCTCAACCTCCCAACAACTCATGTCTTCTTGCTCATTCTTCTCAAACACCTCACTCGTTAATCCCGTAAAAGTAAAATTTGGGCAAGAATTACTACAAACTAAGGAGATTTTATCAAGGTGTGAGGCATCAACTTTGGAACTCGGAATGTGAATAGGGGTCTCAATGGATGGTAAGGTCCAAGAGGATTTGAAGTCACACACATCATCTTCATCATCCCAAAAATCATATTCATCAACAACCCATTTTTCATAATTGTGACTCATTTCATGCTTAGGGGAAGGAGGGTCTTCAACCTTAAAGTCATACTCATCACTAATGAAACCATTATCAACATAAGAATCATCTAGAGTGTGCATCTCATCTTGTTCGATACTACTTTCTTCGATATCCCTAAGGAGTTGGTTTACTTAAGTTTTAAGGTTTTCCAACCTCACATTGTATAGCTCTCGATCCTCTTTAGCTATAGCCCTTTCAATTTGATTAGCTTTTCGGTCTTGTGCCCCTTTGATAATATCTTGCAATATGTCATTGATGCTAATTGAAGATGTGTCATTGGTAGGCATTTCCTCACTTTGGTTGAATTGGGGTTGACAAGAATTTTCCAACTCCCATATAAATGTCTCTTTAGCCAAGTAAAGGAAAAAATTCCACTTCTCTTCATAATCAAACTCATACTTAAACTTTGCATCACTCAAACGATGAACATGAAACAAGGTTTCTTCATTCAACCCATTAAACAATACATGACAAAGCTCCCAAGTTTGATAAGAGTAGTGACAATTTGAGACATAGTCCCGCAATCGATCAAAATATGCATAAAATGGTTCATTCTCAAATTGGAAAAAATTTAAGTTTGCCATTTCATCAAACAAGTTAAACAATCTACAACAAGTAATTGACTCCCAATATTTACAAAAAGGAACATACAAATTTAAGCCAAATGTTTAGACTAGCTTTAGCTTTGTTACCTTCCCCGGCAACGGCGCCAAATTTGACGAGCTAAATTCCGGTGTCGTTAATTCCGTTAATTAGCTAGGCCAAATAAAAATTTATATTACCTTACCTAGACTCAAACCATCCTAAATAAAAGGGTAGCAAGGGTAAGTAAAGGGTCGAACCCAAGAGAAGGAGAAATTAAGCTAAATATAGACTCTAAACAATTAGCTAAGACACTAATTAAGAAACTAAACACTAATTAAGGTACTAATTACTAATTAAGACACTAATTTCTAATAATCACAAACAATGATATTCACAATGCGAAAACATGTAGATTAACATATAAGAAGAAATTTGGTTAAAAAGATGACTCATATTGAAACATGAAATTCTAGGCTAGACAATAGAACAAACACCTTCTATGCAAGAAATCAAATATGAGAAAAGTACTTAGTACAATTATCCCAAGTAACACAACAATTAGCAAAGTAAAGACTTTTTCTTTCCTCTCTTATCTAGTTATCTAATACATGTTTCTAAGAAATTAGTCAACAAGGATTAAATCAATCAAGTATGACCCTTTACAACCCAATTTACACCCATTAAACCATGACGCCAAATCAAAGATGCAAGCTTTATGAACAAAACCAAAAAAACAATCTAGAATCATGTAATAAAACATTAAACCATGTTCTAATCACACAATAAACCAAATTCCACTCAAAAGATTCCAACTTTTAAACCAAAGTTACAATCTTTCAAGGTTGCTTCAACAATATCAAGACAAATTAACCAAATTTATCTAGACAAAGCAATAATTAAACAAACAATTGCTAAGATGGTTAGTCTCAACAATAATTCATTCAACAATGAAAAATAAACATGAGAAAAATGGTATTAACTAAAGAGGAAGAGATTCAAAGAGTCTTACAATACTAAAGGTGTGAACTTGTTCAAATTACACCAAGTATTTGAAGGATTAGCCTTCTATTACTAATAAATTACAACCCAAATAATAATAAGTTCAACTAAAAGATACCCAAAAGATGAAGAACAAAGTATGAGATTCAATTATGATATGAGAGTATGTGTTGTGTTCTCTTTTCTCTCTTCTTTTGTTGCTCTTTTATACCCTTGCCTCTCGGAAACCTAGAGGCCTTGAGAAATGGGCTTTAAAGAACAAGAAGGCGGAAAAATATTCGTGTACCAGCAGTGTCGGACGCTGGCAGCGCCGTGGACGCCGACGGCGTCACAGGACGCCGGCAGCGTCGTGTGGCGCGGTCAGCGTTTCAACCTGTTTTTGCGAGAGCCATATCTCTCTTGTTTCTTGGTCATTTGGGGCGTGCGACCTACCTTTGGAAAGCTAAGAGGATAAGCTATAACCTCCATTTGGCCTTACATAGATACGAGCTCTAGAACTCAAGATATACCCGTTTGAAGTTGACCCTTGGAAAATCGATACGTCAAATCTTCATATTTGGTCTTGTTTTTGCATGCCAATGTTTCCAAAATAACACACAACAACCAAAACTTCACAAATGTGCACCTTATTGGCATACATTTCAATGCTTAACATCAATCACCTTCCAAAATAATCTAATTAAATGAAATTACAACAAAAGACTAAGAGAAGTTCTTAATACAAAAGGAGTACTAAAGACCCAAAAATTAACATTAATAAGTAACTAAATTACCCTAAATGACATGACTCAATTTGATGTTATCAATTATCTCTATATTCGTGCTTGGCGCAGAGGGTTTTTCTTTTGTAATCAAGAACAATAGTTGTTCGTTTTCTTTTAATGATGAGTTTTATGGTAAAGCCGTCTCTATTGGAGGTATTTATGTTCTAGATAATTTTAATGAAGTTTATCATGTAGAGAGTAAGAAGCTCAAATTAGGTGAACCTAATCAATCATACCTTTGGCATTGTCGTTTAGGTCATATAAACGAACGATGCATAAAGAGACTTATTTCAACGAAACTTCTCAAACCATTTGATTACGAATCTTATGGTGTATGCGAATCTTGCCTTTTGAGCAAGATGACTCGTGCTTCTTTTTACGGGAAAAGGAACACGAGCAAGTGAGGTATTAGGCTTTGTACATACGGATGTGTGTGGCCCAATGACTCTCCAAGCTAGAGGTGGTTATAACTACTTCATTACCTTTACCGACGATTTGAGTAGCTATGGATATGTCTACATAATGAGGCATAAGAGTGAAGCTCTTGAAAATTTTATAGAGTTTCAACATGAAGTACAAAACCAATTGAATAAAAAAATTAAAATCCTACGATCCAATCGTGGTGGTGAATATCTAAATAATGAATTTGATTCGCACCTAAAATATTGTGGTATAGTATCAAAATGGACTCTTCCTGACACAGCTCAACTAAATGGTGTGTCCGAAAGGAGAAACCGGACTTTATTAGATATGGTTCGGTCAATGATGAGTCTCATAGAGCAATCTGATTCATTTTGGAGATTTGTTATATTAACCACAATTTTTTCACTAAATCGTAGCCCGTCTAAAGCGGCAGACAAGACTCCATATGAGATATGGAAAGGAAAGACTCCTTATTTTTCATTTATGAGAATTTGGGGTTGCGAGGCGTATATTCATGACAAGTCTAACGACAAACTCGCACCCACATCCAACAAATGTCTTTTTGTAGGGTATCCTAAGGAAACACGTGATTTTACTTCTACAACCGTCACGAGGACAAAGTGTTTGTGTCTCGTGATGCTTTCTTTGTAGAAAACGATATCGTTTCTAATAGGCAAAGTGCGAGAAAGTTTGAACTTGATGAAGGTCAAGAGCCACAAACCGAGAATGAAGTAGAGAAAAACGTTCACTCCTCGTCTGAAACGGTTGTTTTTCCTAGAAGGTCAAGTAGAATTATTCATCAACCTGACCGTTACCTCGGATGCATCGAGGAAGATGGAGATTTGTTACTTATTGAAAGTGATGAACCCACCACCTACAAGTCGGCCGTTTCTAGTCCCGACTCCACGCATTGGCCGTTTCTAGTCCCTTTAGGGTAACTCATTTTGGATGAAACTTGGTCTTCTGGAACCTTGTGTAGCGGGTGATCTTGTTGTAGCATTAAATTTCAGTTTGCGACAGTCTCTCCAGGACGCTTTTCTGGGGTAAAATCGTTATTATAGCGAATTGCTATCGAATTTTCGACTCAAACCCAAAAATTAGGCTTCGAACTTAGACTTGAGTTGACCCCTACCCTACATGTGTAGTCGGGTTTTCGAAAGAACGGTCAAAGATGACCAGAAAGATTCTTTAAAATGACTTGAAATGCTTTTAAAGTATGCTTGTCACTGTTTGAAACCGGTGAGAATTTTCTTGAACCGTTTGATATGTTTGAAATGTGCAGGTGACATTCCTTGTACGTCAGGGAATGTTCCCATGGACATAGATCTTGAGCCTTCTTCTTCCCGAGTGGGAGAAGATATACCAGCCGAGGTGGCGCGGGAGGCTGTGATGGCTGAGGACGAGGTTCCGAGGAGGATTACCACAGGTCGAGGTGGACACTATCTGGCGGGTGCACCTGAGTGGGCTGAGAGATGGGATGGTAGACATCTCATTTAAGCAGCAGAGAGCCACTTGTCTCAGAGGACGGTGCGGAAAATGGTAAGTGTTTGCTTTGTTGTTTCCATATCCGATTGCCATTTCTTTTGAAATATAAAATGCTAACCTGACTTTATTGATTCAAATTGTAGGAGGCCGGGAACATGAGGTCCTTCTCCTGCTACACGACCATGATGGAGGCGTACGAGAAACGGACCTAGGAAGAGAAGACTTTCATTGGGAGAGGAGTCTTTGGAGAGCTGGTCCGAGCTCGGAGGTCGATCAGAGCGATGAATATTTGGACTAACCTTTTACTGATTCGAGCCTTCTTGGATCGTTATTGGGATATGACTTCGACCTTCCAAATGCCTTTTGGGGAGGTCGGAGTCACCTTGGAGGAATATGGCATGCTTTTCGGCTTGCAGTGTGGAGAGGAGAGCTTGGAGTGGCCGTCAGTGGCCATGAGGGTCTGCTCGGAGGAGGCGAGACAGTTGATAGGCTGGAAACTGCCGGCAGGGGCGGCTGGTGTAACTAGGTTGGTGCCGAGATCTTATGTTAGAGACTACTTTGCTGGTTGGACTCCGACGAGAGTGAGGATAGGTGGAGTGATGGTGGCTCCTCCTCCTTGTACAACTTAGCAGAGGGCTCGGCTTTGGTTTTGGTGGTTCTTGTCTTCGATTTACATAGGAGAGAAGGGGGAGAGGTTATAGACGAAGCTTCTTCCTTTTCTTTCTGACTTGAGTAGCCTAGGTCGCTGGGACTGGGTTACTCCTGGCTTTGCGGTCCTCACTCGTTACATGAGGGCCGTGGACATGCCGGAGCTGATGGAGAAGGGTACTTCCCCTGCTACAGTCGGTCCTGGACTCTTGCTGAAGGTATGAACCTTCCTTTGAACCTTATTGAAAGATCAATAATCTTTTTTTGATTGAAAGATCAATATTTGATGTTGATACTGTTATTACCCTTTTTTTTAGGCGTGTGTGTACTCCTACTTTCCGGGCTATGCGCCAAAGAGGACGGAGCCTGAGCCGAGGGCGTACCCAGTTGTGAGGGACTTGGTAGTGTGCCGTAAGAAGAGCCAACGTTCTTCTTATGATGTCTGTAAAAGGGGCATGAATGCCCTGTAGCTAGAGCACGTAAGTACCTCTAATTCTTTTCTTTTCTGTCTTTTATTTTAAAGAAAGATCATAAGGGATGATCCTTTTTCTTATCATCGTCTGGAACTGGATCATAAGAGTGACCTCTTTCTTTTTTTTGTCTTAGTGGGTTCCGAGGCCTTGGGTTGACTACCTGGACGCACCAGCTTTCGTAGCTGAGGTCTTACGTCCTAATAGCTCGAGTTGGTTGCTGCTGAGGATGCCCATGGGACTCGTGTGGTAATTGGGCAAGCGTTTGACTCGGCAGTGCTCTCGTAGTGCTCTCGTGATGCGTTCACGGTCTCTATCGATCCTCCGGGGTCGATGTTTAGGGAGACTTTGATGCTAAGATCTAGGCTGACCTAGCCGGTGCTAGTGGCGACGCCCTTCTCCTTCCTAAGGAGGATTACCCAGGGTTTGTTTGTCGGAGATGGGCGTATTGGCTGATCGTGGTAAGCATTGCTTGCTTCTTGTTATATTTGAATTTTGACAAATGGTAAATCACTTGTTGATGAACCATTTGATCTTCGCAGGAGATCGAGGTGGCGAGCGTCGAGCCCCCAGCTTACCCCGAGGTGCTTGATTACACGAATGAGGCTAGTTCCACGACGATTTTAGAGCTACGTGAGCTTAGTGCAGCGGTGATTGAAGCTGGCTTGGAGGAGTGGGAGCACCTCGTGAGGAGGGTGAGCTTCCAATCCATGACCGTCTTTTGTTGCGTAGGAATGCATTTTTTTTAACCTTCATTTGTATTTTAATTTAGATGGCCCTGTCTCGGCGCATCGCGTTTTGGAGGGTGGCCAACCGGTTGCGGGCTACAGCCGTTGAGGCACTCGCGGGTGGCCAGGACCGACATGTAGGAACCTATCATTTCCTTTTCATTTTGCAGCATTTTTGTGTTTTTTGAAATGAAGTGGTTGACTGAAACGACGCATTTCTTTTGCAGAGAGCCTTGGAGCGTGAGCTGGTAGAGTCTTGGGCGGAGACAGCGGAGTCTCAAGAGGAGATAGCCCGCTTGCTGAGGGAGTTAGAGGCCCGGGATGCCGAGATCGCTGCCCTGGAGATTTTAGCTGGGCTCACTGGTGATGAGTATTAACTGTCTTCTTTTGTTTGTAGACTTTGGATATTTGAACTTTGTTTTTGGATTTGCTGTACATCTGGATCTGTTTTTGGGCAAGAGCTCCCAGTCTTGATTTCGGTTTACGGCGAGAGCCCCCAGTCTTGCGTGTACTCCTTTTGTTTTGACTTGTCTTACGATGGCCTAAGTGCCTTTGTTTCTGCCGTCATGCCGCCGGAATAGTTTTCACATAAATTACATGTTGCAAGTAATATACTCAAACATTTTACATGTGGCATATCGGTAGCCTAAACTAGCGCGAAATGAATGCCTGAATAAAACGCGAAAAAATTAAAAATGTGACCGACAATGGGGAGGGTTACCCAATAAAAAAAGAAAAGAAAAGAAATATACAAGTTTAGAAAAAATGGATATGAAATGATTTTCCTAAAAAGAAAATGAAAAAATGAATAAGTGTGCGCGACTTGCGAAGATGTCGATTATCTTCTAGAAAACTGAACCCTGCTAGGATTAGGAAATCCAAAACCTCGGTAACTCGGCATATTTTCCGAACCCACGTCCTATAGGAATAGGAAATCATAGACGAACAAGAATTAGGAAGGCACGAGCTGGAAATTCTTAGAAACAGCCTGAGGAAGAGGCGCAGTAAGTGCTGCGACTCTTCGAAAGGGCGCATCTGTTGCTGCGTCATCTCTTAAGCTGATCAGACCTCGGTTAAAATTAGGAATAGACGAATAGTATATATAGTGAGCTTGGTTGAAGATTTTATTCATACAATTCTTCCAACAATCCGTCACTCACATAAAAATTCTCAAATCCGAAAAAAACATGCAACATAATGGATGCCTTTGAAAACCGTCTCAAAGAATGGGCAAATGAGTTCACCCATGTTGAGAAACATGATATGGGTGCCTACAACCTAGGGACGATCTTGAGCTTGAAATTAGTGAAAGTAGTAAGGCCTTTCCTAGATGCTTGTCTTGAGTACTGGGACCCTAATTTGCATGTATTTGCCTTTCCTGAAGGCGATATTTGTCCATTCCCGGAAGATGCTCAAGTTATAACCCTTAACTCCCAAGGGTATAAGAACAAATTTAGGGACCTCCTTTGCTTGACCAAAGCTGAGGTAGACCGTCTTGTAACCTCAAAGGGTGTCCACATGCATGATTTTCTGAATCGATTTATATATAGAGATGACCCTTCTTTATTCTATGTTGCGAGGCGCAGGGACTTTGGGTTTTGCCTTTTGCATAGTTTCATCTTCCAAGGACACATTGACAAGGAGATGAGGGGAGACCCTCTTTTCTTAAGCTTGGTGGAGCAAATGGAGCTGCGCAAGAGCCCATCTTGCCTTTGCCTAGGAGAGATCATTCTTGACCTAGATAATAGAAAGGCGAACCGCTAGCTTCCATATATAGGGAGTCTCGTCATTTTGTAAGTAAGAATATGTGCTTTCTTCTTTTGTTTTTTTTTGTTGTCTCTTTTTGTTCTTCTTCTTTTTTGACACTCTTGCTTGCGTGCTCCAGATATGGTTGATGGAGCGCATCCGATTGATTGAGAGCCCATTTGATGTGCGTGGGTATCGTGCTCGATCCATTACCATGAGGACTAGGCTCTATATGGTAGACTTCTCCAGAATTCCCAACTATTGGGAAAATAAGCTGAAAGGTGAAGGTGGTCCTTTGATTCGATGGACTGTGCCATGGTGGCACCTTAGGTCGGTGACTGGTGTATCGTCGTTAGATCCGACTCGGTCACTTCGTGTTTCTGGCTTGGAATTCATGGTATGTATCATTCCGGAAACACTTGTGAGGCAAGTGGGCCTTAGACAAAGGATCCTGAAACTTGATACTGTTCCCTAGACTGCCCTGGCTCATACCATAGAGTCCTGTATGGAGTGGGCCGAGAGATGGGTACAAAGGAATATGTGGTTCATACCTGTTCCTGTTGGCTCTCTATGGGTATCCGACTCATAACTGCGATGAAGGAAAGCTAGTACTCCCGAACAACCCGAGAAGCTAAGAAAGCGCGAGTCCGTGGATTGCAAGATTTTTGATTCTGGTAAGGAGAGGTCGAAATACTTGAGTGAAGGCGAAGAGGTCGAGAACCAAACCTACTGCAAGGGTAATATTAGATAGACATGGGAAAACAAGACCTCGTTAAAGTTGATAATTAGGTCTGAGGTAACGCAGGAGCGTCCCCCTTGTGGTTGAGACAAGAAGGATGAGAAAGATGACAAAGGCAAAGGCAAGATGAAAGAGTAGCCTTAGTCAGTTTTTTATTATGTATTATTAGTGTTATGTTTGAGTTGTAATAAGAGATGGTGGGATTTTTAGAATCGTAGCCTTAGCTTTTTATTTCAGCATTTCTTTATATATATATGAAATATTATTATTATTTTTGGACAATGAATAAAGATTTGAGTTAGTTAAGAAACTAACGAGTTTTGTTTTTGTTATTCTTGTCGAATTTCAGTGCAAATGCAAATGTCCTTCTATTTACATTTCAAAATAATAGATGGGTTGAATCCTGCGAAGGATTGCCTACGTATTCATTATAAAAAATGAAATTAAACCCTGCGCGTAGTTCGAGAAAATGCAAAAGAATAATTGTTCGAAGCAAGAGCTAGTAATGAACTTAGAAAATGTTGGAGTAGGTGTCCTCCACAATAGTGCGCCACATAATAAATCTTATTAAGGAATATAATTTGGATATTTATTGACTATATATATGATTAGTCAGTTGATTAACGTAAATCAATAACGGTTGGCTGACTAGAGTTTGACGTTATTGTCGTTTGACGGCGGTGATCAACTGATCCCTTTCGGTAACACCTAAAGGATGAAATCCAAATAGTAACTAATTATTTGTATACGATACAGTTAATTAGTACATTACATATATTCGATATGTACGAGAGGTAATTGTTAGAAATTGAGTTAAGAACTCAAATTCGATTAAACTTATTTTTCAATTATGCGATAATTGACTAATAAATTTATATCTTATTTTAATATGATTAAATAAGATTTAACTTAGTAATTAATCGTTAAATTACTAAATTAGTTGAGGTTTTGAGATAGAGATAATTAGTTAAATATATTTACAAAGAGTTGTAAAATAAATTAACTAAGCATTGTGGGACCCATTATATATTGATATAATGGTAGAATATTACTTAAAATGTTAAGTACATATTTTTCATTTATTTGTGTCATATAATAGTTATATGATCAAATTAACACTTAATTAAACAAGATAATTAAGCATATGATTAATAAGTATTTGTGGGACAAATATCAAATATTAAAATGGATCAAAATAGGCCTCACATGGCCGGTTATAGTGTAGTGGATGGTGATGATGGTTGCTCTTATTCATACTCACAAGCAACATGTGATTATGACATGAATAGTAAACCTAAAATCATTTTACTCACTACAACACACCACCACTTTGCATGGCAATAAAATAAGAAGAAAAATCACTCTTTTGGTGATGATAGGAGCCGACCCTCTTGGCTATAAATAGAACAATTGTTGTTCAATTTATCACTAGTTCATTCTTGCTTATTTCATACATATCTCAAAAACTCTTCTTCTCTTTAAAAACTCTCAAATACTAATATTTACTAAGTATTACTAGTGTAGTAATATATTCTAATATTAGTAGTATAATATCTATCTTATTATCTAGTTAATAATAATAGTAGATTATTTGGTGTCATCTTGGTGCAACTTGAAGGAGGTCTTCTAGTTTGGAGATTATTCTTGTTCATCCATATTAATAGCTCAAGAACAACAAGAAGAAGTTCTTGTTGTGCCCTTTTTATTTCCATATCAATGTGAGGAAATTTCTTCTTTTATATAAATGTCTTTATATTTGCATGCATGTTACATAGATCATTAAATACTAAATTAACAAGTAATTTAGTAACTAATTAGAGGAGTCTAATTAAGGTCTATGGACTTTCATGTGGCAAAACACTTGCTTTTGTGGCATTATTACTCAAAGTAGTCGTCGGCAATATGATTATACCCTTTCGGTCTTATGTTATCTTTCCTTTGTTGTGTATCTGTTCCATAGCTTTCTCAGTCCTATTCTTAGAAATAGTTATTCACAAGAGTTGTAAAATCGTCAGTTGTTTATTTATCCCAGATCATATGAATTGAAATTCTACAAGAATTTTAATTTCTCTATAATTGAAAAAGTTGCTTATTTAATTTCCTCTGATAACTGAAAATTCCTGCGGAAATCACTTTTCACATCCCAACCAAATTGTTGTCTTTCATTTTGTGTGATTTACATATCATGAGAACTCTTGCTTCTTTGAAAATTTAATCCTATAGCAAACCAAACAACTCCTATTTTATCCACAGTTTGGCCCAATAAAATGGGCTTGAATTTCGAACACATACTTCACTTTTCTAGAATATGTTTTTTAACCAATTGATTCCAAATCCCAAGGAGTGGAACATAGTCACATAATTACTACTTGTACATCATTACTACTTGTACATCGCTAAATATATGTAAACTACTCCCTCCCGGTCAATTGTTGTTCAATTCTTTTTATGACTAGACTGTTATCCTTTTCATATTTGGAATGTTTTCAATTACTAATTTGATCACCCAATGTGATTATTGTCTAATTGTCCGAAAACTCGCAAAAAAAATGTTTTTAACAAAAATAAATTTTGCGAAGGACGACATTAACATATACATAGAAATATTGACTTAATCATAAACTTTTTGTAAATAAAAAGGGTTTTGCGAATATAATTTTTATTCTTATTCTTTTTTTTTGGAAAAAGAAGTACATTAATAAACGAAAGAAGAGGTTCACGGTTACATCACGGGGAGGTTCGGGGTTCAGTGGCGTACAAGCCAAAACAAAGTCTGAATTATAATAATCGATTACAAATAAAGGGGAAGCAAAGTCCCAAGTACAACTACTAGTTCTAGTACTATTGTCTTTGATAGCAAAGCTATCTAGCGAGCTCATTCGCAACTTTACTTGCTCATGTCTTTTCATATATCATCTTTAAGTGAGGTAAGACCTTTAATTATTCCATACTCAAGAAAAATATTAGTATACGGACCACAGGGTGGCTCAGTCCGAAGAACAGCATTCACGGCAGTAGAGCAATCCGAGGCACATAACGTTGACAACGAAAGAAGGGAAAAACGTAAAAAGAAGTTGAAGAAAAAACACACATGCCATAACCGAAGCGCCATTTTTGGCGACTAAGGGTTAGACTAAAAATCGTTGGTTTTATTCTCGTGATTGAAAAGTAGGAGATGCAAAAGCAAGGAAGTGAGGGTTAGACTCTAAAAATCCCATTTCTTTTTCCTCTAAAATGAACCACACTTCAATACCGTCACCATCAGCAGCCGGATGATCAACGAAGCATAAACGATTCCTATGTGCACTGAAAACATGTCCGATTGGAACAACCCATTTGGGTCTTCCAAATCCAAGATCTGTTTCCATAAGCCCAAGTCTACACCAACTTGTTAGAAAATACTCTCCCGGCTTCAACCATGGCGTCGACTCCGCTCCTTCTGTGTCCCCCACGAACGCCTCTGCTCCCTTTTTACCTTGAAAACTCGATATTCTTTCGTTTGCTTTCGAGAACGATGCGTGGATATCCTCCACGTAGCTTGGAAGCCCGTCTTGTTTTTCAAGGCGGGCTAATGCATTAGTTATGACATTCCCCATAGACTCTTGTGGGAGTGGTGGGATCAACCTAGGACGCATGTTGACTGTTATTCGTAGTTGTGGTGGTGAGGCCAGGGAGTCATTTCCTAACGACGCCCTGGCAGCAGCCAACGCATGCTCCATTATGAACCCGGCCAAGGCCTCAAACTTGCTTGGGCGAGGGACAGCCTTGCTAACAGCGCTCGCCTTAAGCTTGGTTAAAGCCGTATTGCTGAACACAAAGGTCTTTGTCAGCAATGACACAGGAGCAGGTGGACGCAGTTGCATCATGTGCTTGCCACGATTGGCAACCACGGACTCGACTAGGGTAGGAGTAGCAGAAGGGAAGGCCGCAAGGGATGCCGTGAAATTCGGCTGGATGAGGCCCTTGGAGCGCCCAGTTGCGAGAGCGCTCCAGTACTGGAAGAAGGCCCCTATGGAGGAGGCGTCCAGGAGTTTGTGGAGTAGGTAACAACCCACCACAACCCCACCGCAAGGAAAAGAAGTAACTTGCAATACAATCGGAATAAAATCGGAAATGTGAGTAAGCCCTCCACCGTAGGCGACTGAGTCCCTTGGTGGAAGCACTTCAGCCAGCATGTCAGTTCTGCGTGGCGATTCAAGAACACTGGAAAGACAAATGCTGGTCACTTTTGCAACGATGAAGGTCGTGCCTTCATCGTTGCAAGAAACGGTAGAGTCATCCATACATCTCCCCGCGAGAGGGTAAAAATGAGTAAGTGTCTCAGATAGTGAATGCTTAAGAGCATTAATGTCAAGGGAAGGTGTTTGTTCAGTCTTGGTATAGACAAGAAGTGTTGGTAAATGGAAGGCAAAGGGAGAAAGTTGATCAACAAATGGAAGAGTTAAAGTTTTTAGATGAGAGGGTGTTGCTTTTGATGGCCTTACCGTTTCCTTGCTTATAATTTCCACATCCATTTTTTTTTCTTTACTGTTAATGGTATGAAGTTGTGAAGTATTCCGTATGACTGTAACCTCTTAGATCTTCTGATTTTTATATACACGTTTGCACAGGCTCTCGTATTTCACGTGGTTTTTGTCTTGAAACTTATTACCCTGCTGATTGCGCTAATTTAGCCTTCTTTATTAAGCAAGCTGCTTTATTTAGTAAGACGGGTCAAATAAGTGATAATAAAACCAAAAATTTAATATTCCCTTTTATCCGCACCAATGATTCCATTGACTTTCTCACATTTGTCGAGTCGCATTTTGGAACGTAAATATCTTTAGTTACACATTATTAATGGTATGAAGTTATGAAGTACTCCGTATGACTCTAACCTCTTAGATCTTTTGATTTTTAAATACAAGGAACGGGATTCTTCCTTTCCCCCACGTTCGCACAGGCTCGCATTTCACGTGGTTTTTGGCTTGAAAATTATTACAGATGCTGATTGCGCTTAATAAGTGGGATAGTGTGAATATCTTCAAGATCCTAATCTACTCATAATTAGCTCAAAATTTAGTAAGACAGGTCAACGGTGACAATAAAACAAAAACGTTTGTTACCAGTTATTTTTTACAGTCATTCTCTGGTAAGACGGTCTAGGTCTTAGACCATAAATTTAAGTAAAATGTGACCAATTTTTAGTAAATAGTAACTACTTTTAAATTAATAATAACCAGCTTGAAAAAAATAGTCATTTTTTAGTTATAAAAGTGGTCACTATTTAACCAAAAGTAATCATTTGTCAAAAAGTGGTCACCGCTAACTGGTCGTACAATACGACCGTCTCAAAGTAGCAATTGCGCTTTTTTTTAGGTAATAAGTGGGATAATTTGATATGTATTTGACCCGATTTAAGTTTAATTAAGACGGATAATGTAAGTTTTAAATGAGAATGTAGTTGTGTTCTTTAATTGATAGGTGTCATATTTGCTCCAAAAATATACTTCCCCCTATCCAATTCAATGTACCCATTTACTTTTTAAAGTTCAAACTTTCAAAAGGTTGACCATTTATACATCGGAAAATATATAACTTCGAAAGACGAAATTATATTTACTTTTGTTACGGAAATATCTTTCATAAAATTTTATGTTTAGTAAAAAAATTTATATATAAAGGAAGAAAAACGCGGTGAAACTGTTACGTCGAATACCACTCAAAAGCAAATGGTTACATTGGATTGAATAGGTGGGAGTATCATCTATAACGGTTTTTCCAATGTGTGCCCTTAAAACTAGACCTGGCAAAAGCAACCCGACCCGAATGACCCGACCCGAAAAGGCTAGCCCGAGACCCGAAATTAACTCGAGTGGCAAAACCCGAATATAACCCGAAACCCGAATTAACCCGAACAGACCCGAACTTGACCCGAAGTGCGTCGACCCGAAACTAACCCGACGACCCGAAATGACCCGATCCGACACCACTAACCCGAAAATGACCCGAAAAAATATAACTCTAATTGAACAAAAAAGACCTGAAATGACTATATGCACCTTTTTTTCTTAATTATTGATCCGAAAATGATCCGTACCCGAAATAAACCGACCCGTTAGCCCAAAACTGACTAGATCAACTTATCCCAAAATCACCCGAAACCCAAAACAACCTGACCCGATTCGACCCAAACTAACCCGATAATATGATATACCCGAGCTAGCTCGACCTGAGTAGGCCTGACCCGAACCCGATCCAATTGACCCGTTTGTCAAGTCTACTTAATGCACACAAAATAACTCTCATGAAATATATTGTTAATCTTACCATATACTCCCTCCTATTCAAAATAACTTTCCCTCTTTTCTTTTTCATCTATTCACAATATCTTCCGTCTTTCCTTATTTAGTAAGCTTTTATACTTATTTTAATCACCTCTGTGACACCCTCAAATTTGCGGAAAGAAAAAAAATATTTAAATACATAAACGAAATATGATAATACATAACGAAGGTGTCATAACATAAAAAGGTCATTACAAAACGAAAATACTATTATACAAAATAAATCTACAAGACGGGAGACATATCTCCCGTATAAATACGGAAATAAAAGTGTGTACAATAATATACAAACTATGAACCGAATATAGGTCCAAGGTAAAAACTTCACTCGCTAGCTCGTCCATGTACCCCAAATATGCAACACCACCTGTTCGACCGCATTAAATATAAACACGGAAGCCACAGTCAGTGGGGAGTAACTCCGAGTTCTCCCAGCCACGAAATGTCGAGTTTAATGAAACATGAAAAACATAAAAGCAATGTATATAGAAAATACAAAACCTTAACATAGATGATATGGTTTTCATGTTATGAAACAGTTAACTAACATATAACCTATCATATGAAAGCTATCATGTGAATCCGATGAATAAAATATAACTCGAGGTAGGGAAGCTGGTATGCTGGCTCAGCGGTTACCAAGTAACATGGCCCTGATACACTCAAACCCTAATCAACACGTAATCATGTGAATCAGTTAACAACCGTTAATCCAAACTCTATCAATCCTAGCCGGCTTGCATCTCACCTTCTATAACTCATAGAATCATACTAACATGAAAGACCAATACGTCTACAAACAGGCATAAGTTCCTAGTACAGTCAATAGTCGACTTCTGTAACTCGAGGCTATACCACAAGGTAGGAAAATCTAGTCCTAGACGATCAGCCTAGCGACAACAGTCTTCCATTCCCCGTCCATGACATAACCGTCTATGAAAACTCGACTAGGCGACCCCCTAAGCGAGAGGTAGTACTTAAGCTGACTCCCGTCCCAAAAGGATCGGGCAGAGCCAGCCCCGACTTGGAGATAAGCCCCCCAGGGCCGTGGACACAAAAAAGCATCAACAGTGGGAAATATATACTCGTATTAAAGTAGTCACGGGCCTATCAATGTCAGGTCAAGCTACTCATTTAGAATTAGTTGGTCAATGCGCCATATACTCATAATTCTCTATGGGTAACTTAGTTCAACACGACACCAAACATACTAATTAAACAGTCAGGGAAAACCTCTATCATGGGACTTTGCAAAATAAATCATATATACCCAATATATATCGCCTCCTATTACACCTAAGGATACTCCCTAATTAAATTACAACCATACTTGGAAGCAAATCCCAGACCCGAAGTCCCGCGAGGGTAAGAGTCAAATAGGGGTCTGAGAGATCTTAGGTTGGACCAAACCCGTTGGATCAAAACGGCTACAAGAGAAACAGAGTTCTTTATCACAAGAAATAAAATCAACATAATCATGTCATGTTATCTAATTAAAAAACTTTCTAACGTGAAGTTATGAAATCCATAACCAAAAACCGTTTTGACTAAAAGGAATTCAATTACACTACGGTTCGTCTTATAATTTCTACCAGAGTGAGGAAATAATAATTTTAATGTGAAACCTTTTTATTAAATATTTTACGTATTATATTTCTAGCTTGATAAATTATTACAAAAAAAAACGCGATAAAAATGAC
>JAIUZE010013075.1:0-48751 GCA_022085475.1 Heliosperma pusillum
GGCCGTCAAATGTTGTATCCTTGCGAGGTGGTGTCATTGCATGTAGCGTACTAGCTTGACTTTTGACTATAGATCTCTTTCCGCCTCTTTCGTGAAGGTTGACCGAATTTGGGGTACTCCGCGTCTATGATTGACCGAGTCTTGGATGTGGAACGTCTTACCACATGTCGAATCGGAACACGTCTTATTCCGAGAGTCTGGCCAGGTTTAGACTAGGACCGTATTCTTATCGTCGTCCTACCGGGAGGAAATTAGTCTACATATACGAAATGTAGCATCGTGTATGAGTTCAGGGAAACGTCTTATCCCGTGGATGCCTGTTAATCATACTTGCCATGTACACGATGCTAGTGCGTTTTATTTACCGTGAGATATGTCGTCATTGTGTCGGTGTGTTTGGATGGATGATTACATGAATGATTATATGATTGATCATTGAATGACTTGGCATGGTTTGTTTGTCGAGTCTCAATCTTATCAAACTTATACCGCTAACGGTGAGATGTAAGCCCTAGTGAGCGTATTCGGTTGCCTAAGAGTGTCTTCCCCGAGTCTTTGTATAACATGATGGATTCGGATTTATATTCCATATGCCCTTATCATTAAATATCGAAGTGCCTATCTATTCTTATCGTATTTCACATGTATATCTATATATGCATGCTTCTATTTTGTATTTCCTTTTATGTACGTTTAATGTGATATGGCTGGGAGAACCCGGAGTTACTCCCCACTGACTGTGGCGTTCATGTTTTTTATGGATGAACAGGTTGCTTGCATGGATGGCTTTTTGCTATGATATTTTGGGTTCGGGTGTGAGCTAGCGGGCGTAGTCCCTGGATGAAACACCTCTAGATGATTTTAGCTTGTTTGCTAAACACTTTTACTTTGTTAACATTTGGAGAGACTTCGTCTCTTGTTGTAGTTTATTTCGTACTTTGGTTTGTAATATTTGACACTCCTCGTATACTTCTTCTTGCATGTATAAAAGTTTTACAAACTTCATATTTCCGCTATATAATTTACATGCTTGTATGTTTTATATTTCCGCATTCGCGAGGGTTGTCACAGTATATTGAAACCAATACTCATTTTTCATAATTTCTGAGTCGTTAATAAAAAATTTACGCAAAATACCCATATTACCCCCACTTACTTACATTCACTAACATACCGCAAGGCCCAAACTTAACTCATCCCTTATACTCAAACACAATTTTCAATTTCCCCCAAATCAATCGGTTCATGCTGTAGAACCCTAAATCCTCCAAATAAATTGATCAGACCATTTGATTACCATTCAATCGACCATGATAAAATATCCAAGAATTCCGGCACAACGTTAGGCTCCTGAAGGTCGGATACAAGTGGGACCGGGCAGAGAACCTTCTGACCGAAAGCGGGTTGGAAGGGAGTGGACTATCCCGGTCGGGATGGACCGGTGAGGGACGACAATGGTGACCTGGTGGTGGAGGGAGGTATGGGTGGTTTGGGTTGGGGGCACGGTGATGGTTGGACAGGAGACCAGGTTTCAGTTGCGATTGACGATTAAGGTTGTGAGTCGGGTGGCGTAGTTTTCAGAGATTGTGAAGGCGATTGTTCGGGTTGGGTGTGGTAGTGTGACGTGGGTGTTAATGGATGTTGTTGGGGGAGATAGCTTCAGTTTCATATGATAAATTAATCATGATCGGTTGATTTGTGTTAATCATAGTCGAATGATTTGTGTTAATCATATTGAATGGTCCGATCAATTTACATGAACCGATTGATTTTGGGGAAATTGGATAATTGTGTTTGAGTATGAGGAGTATGTTAAGTTTGGGTAAGTTTGGGTAATGATGGTGAATGTAAGTAAGTGGGGGGTAATATGGATATTTGCGTAAATTTTTCATCAACGACTCGGAAATTGTGAAAAACGAGTATAAGTTTCAATATACGGTAGTGATTGGAGAGTATACGTGAAATGATGGGGGTTATTTGTAAAAATTGAAATAAATGGTGGTTATTTGTAAAAATACGTAAATACGTGGTGGTTATTTATAATTTTTCCTTGTTTATATTAGGTTTATTACTTAATCTACGTCCTTTCGCCGACCGTCCCTTCGTCGAACATCCAACCCCAATACCGACCATCCCTTCTCCGTCACCGCCATTATTAAATAAACCCTTAACAATTTAACAATTTAGCCATAAAACCGTAATTAAAAAAGAATAAAAAAATTAAAAAATAATAAAGAGACAATTTTATTAATATTAGATAAAGTATTAAATATATGTTCTTCATTTGAATAATCATTCAAGAATTTTTTGGAGTTTGAAGAAGGGTAAGGTAGAGAGAATGTAGAGATGAGGTAGACGGAATTATGGTTGATGTGTCTTTTTTCGGAATTACTTTTTCACATACGGATTTTACTCTTTCACATACCCTTTTTCATAAAATTTCCATATGATAACCTTCTTTCTAAACCTAATTAATTTAACTCTTACAAACCCCTCTCCCCTAAAATCGAATCTAATTGCTCTCTAAACTTGACCAATGGATTATATTACTCCAATTAGTGAAGTAATATTTTTTTTTATAACAATTATTAGTATGTTTTATTGAAATTATTAGGATTTACCAATTACCCAAATTCTTTCGTGCTTTTATCTGTCAATTGTTCGCACAAGTCGTTGGAGTATAGTAGTATACCGGTATCATTTAGTTATGCCTACAAGCTGTTATCAATATATGCCCAGAAACTATTATCAATGTCTATTATTCCATATGTGATGCTTTGATGATGTAGGCAATTAGTACATTATGTGGTTTGACTTTGTTTTCATCTGATTTGTGAGTAAATCAAAAACCATTAAGTCCAATCTTAGTTCATTGTAGATTTGTATCTCTTTGTTTAATTTTCATTCAAGGTTACATGTATGGCTAACACGTACTCACGGAATAAGGGACAACTGGAGTTAGTTCGGGCAGAGCAACCTCGGCCGGCGACTGAACTGACGAAGCAAGGGGTGTTGGGAGGCGGTGTTGGTGGTGAAGGGAGAAAAAAAATCATTTGGGTGAAGGAATAAAAAAATAGAAAGGTAAATTTGTAAAAGTTGTATGTGAAAGAGTAGAAACTGTATGTGAAAAAGCACGTTTTTTTTGTAAAGGGTAGAAAATGAAAATTTTGGTGTAAAAAGTACTAAAATGAGTAAAAAAACGTACTACGAAGATAAACTTCGTAAAAAAAATCGCACTGTAGAATCGTAGGATCGTATTATGATCCTAAATCTAGGAATTTTCAAAAGAATAGGATCGTAAGATTCTACAACCATAATAAAATCATAAGATCAATTATCGGTCAAACGTTTTTGGATCGTAAAATCGTAGAATCGTAGGATCGAATCAGAATTCTGACAACATTGAGATAAACATACTCGTATTAGAATTTCAATTGTATCCTTTACTGCTCATAATCTGATACGGAGTACATCTAAACTTAATTAGCACAAAATTAAATTCTCTTTCACATAATTATTATTATTACGGTTTTTCTAATATGTTCCATTACTAATAGCACATGTTAGAATAACCGTTATTATTACTACTAGTTGAAAACTGAAAAAGTTAGTCGAGAAGAACAAGATTATGATACTCCGTCCCAGAAAGAGCATCATCCATAACAGCCTGAGGATCACCCTGCTTCCCCTGCATAAACAACTTGATTGCATTCTTAGAAAACCCACTCACCAACGCCACCCCTTTCTGCTTCTTTGTCACCGGTGTCGATTTCGACTCCCTCAAATTCCAAAACACAATCTCTGGCACACCATCCTTAAACCCACCCTCCTCAAACTTCCTCACTATCGCCATATAATCCGTCTCCCACCTGCTATTATCGGTCATAGCCTTATCAAACTCCATGTCACTGAACACAAACACCCTCTTCACCATCTCCTCAGGCTTAAGCTTAGCATGCACCGCCACGTACAGGATCAACTCCAGCACCCTTAGGAAGTTAGTGTTCATCCCCCATTTCATCTTTCTTATGAAATTCGCCTTCGAGTATAGGTCATCCCCTTGAATCAAATGAAGCTGTGGATTTTCGCTAAAAGTAATCACCTTCCTTTTCCACGGCTCCTCGGACAATTCCGAAAGCAATATCCCAAGAGAAACACACACTTCCATAGGAGTACCCTCCATTGAACTAGACACATCACATATCCCAATACAATTCCCTATTTTACTCCCATTTCCTTCTTTCAGCAAATCCTCCACCATCCTCTTCCACTGAAGCTCCGCCACCACACCGCCATCTTCACCGCCCTCCAACGCAGCCCCGACAATCTCATGAGGCAGCAGCGCCCCGGCAGCAATATTCGCCTTTCCCGACTTCACCAACTCCAAATACCCATTAAACCTCTCCTCATCATGCTTCAAGAAAAACTCCTTGTAATTAGACATAGCCACAGACGCCACCCGGTGATACGGAATCTGATCCCACTTGTTGGCCCCCATGAAAATCTCGGGCAACTGAAGCGCCTTTCGCAGCGGGACCAACACCTCCTTCCTCAACCTCTCCCTAACCCGGTACGCATAATATACATCCTCAACACCATCATACTCCTCCTCCTCTCTCGGGAACATCTTTTTCGCAATGGCCTCACACAAGAGCGTGGCGCGATCAAGGGACGAGTCCAAAGACGGGCACCACTTCGCAGCCAAGCTAATCTTCCTAAACTCACCGGCATTCAACGACACAACATCCTCCCTCAATCGACTCGCAAAGAAGTCGGATACCCGTTCATGAAGGTACCTAAAATCCGGGTCATGCTTAAACCTAACAATCACCGCTTTTGCCATATCGGCTTGTTTCTTGTGTCGTAACTCTGCCGCCGCCTCTTTCTCCATCGCCTGATTATCCGCAGCCTCACGCATTTTAAACTCCTTCATCGCCTGAGACTTCTTACTCTTTTTACCCTTCTTCGCCTTACCCTTACCCTTACCCTTACCCTTACCCTTACCCTTATTAACCGCAAACGGGCCTCTGGGCCGACCGAAATGCTTAACCCGGGTCATCTTTCCCGGGTGGGTCAAACCCAAAACCCGATACAAAATCTCAGGAAAATCCTTAAAATAACCGAACTCCGCAAAAGTAGCGAGATTACAAGCGAGGGTTTTGGGGTGGCGACCGTGTAACCAAATAGCGGAAGTGTAAAACCCGGATTTGTCGGATTTACCCGACCCGCGAACACCACGGAGGTTACAGATGAGTTTCAAGGTGGTCAAGGGGTCGTGATCCCAGGCTGCGTCAAGTTTTTGAATGATGACATGAGAAGGAGTACCGGGTACGACATCGAAGAAGAGATCCAAACACGGGTTACCGGTTTCGAGATAAGTGTCGCCGGAGTTTAGGGTTAAACCAATTCGGGGGTTAAACGGGTCGTCGAGTTGGGTGGAGTTGAAGTTGGTGAGGATGGTATTAAGGAAAGGATCGGTGGTTAAGATGGCGGATTTTGGGATTTTTGGTCGACGTTCTGGTGGTCCAATTAGGGTTCCTGCCATTCTTGATTATTGACTAATGATTTGAATTTCTGGGTTTGTGACGGCTTTATGAGTTTGTATTGGGATTGCTAATTGTTGTCCACCGACTTCCCTTTAAAGTTTAGAAATCATTGGATGCTTTTTAAAATTACCGGAGACCGTCCGATAACTGTTAAACATCGTCGACGTTTTAAAAACGGAATTACTTTTTCACATACGGATTTTACTCTTTCACATACATTTTTTCATAAAATTTCCATATCATGTCCTTTTTACTAATCACAAATTCACAATGAAGTTTACCCTTATGTTTGCACTTTACCTAAAATCTAATCTAAAAAAGCACAAAATGGATTATAATAATTCGACTAGTGAACTAATTTTCGTCTTTTGCAATTATTAATACATATTATTGAAATTATTAGGTTTAGTTTTTAGTAAAACTAATATGGTGCGATTGATTTGTGTCAACATCGGGTTGTCGGTTGAAGGTACGGTTGGACTGGAGTGGGTGGTGCGAACGACTGGAGGTTGAAGTGGCTGGCCTGCTTGTCGTCTGGGATAGGGATGGTGGTGGTTAGGTGGTGGGGAAGGGAGATGACGGAAGTTCAACATCCCCGACTCCCTATGTTCGTTGCTGTTTGTTTTTCCTTTTATTTTGCATAATACTCCGACAACAGTATCAATGAACATTTGTGGTGATTGATTATTATGAGCTTCTTAATGAAACGAATGAATTGCCTAGCCATTTGAAGCTACGACAAATAAATTTCAGTTCTTTACTTATTTATTGTTCATTCTTTTTTAAATAGCTTGGCCGGTGAGCGATGTTTGCCGGCGACTGATCGGAGTAGGTGACCGGAAATGGTGAATTGCAGTGGGGATGGGATGAGGAAAAAAATTAATTGGGTGAGGAAATGAAAAATGACAAGGGTAATTTTGTAAAAGTCGTATGTGAAAGAGTAAAATTCGTATGTGAAAAAGTACGTCCCTTTAAAAAAAGAAAAACATAATATCCTCTTCTCTG
Source organism: Heliosperma pusillum (assembly GCA_022085475.1). Classification (NCBI taxonomy): domain Eukaryota; kingdom Viridiplantae; phylum Streptophyta; class Magnoliopsida; order Caryophyllales; family Caryophyllaceae; genus Heliosperma; species Heliosperma pusillum. Next base: position 6,552 of record JAIUZE010013075.1, read on the forward strand.
CTTTCTCTCTCTATTTTTTCCTCTACTCTATCGCTCATCTTTTACTCTATCTCATAACCAAAAAAATTAGAAAGACGGTTTCAAGAACAAATAAAACGGTAAAACTTCAACGACAATCAATGACGAGCGAGGGTTCATCGGTACGTTATACAATCTCTTTAACGTTTTTATCTTTTTTCTTTTACGTTAGTATATTTTCGTTACGATCTTATGGCATTGTATATGATAATTGAACATTGTATTTAAGACGATTTATATGATGAATATCGATTTTTATGACGAATTGGGGTAAGAAACGTCCAAACATAACGTTGACATAGGGCATCAACGTTCAGTTTGGACGTTGTCTATAACAGTTAACGTCCAAAATTAACGTTGACTACTATAGACAACATCCAGTTTGGACGTTGTCTATAGCAGTCAACTTTTAAACTTAACGTTGATGCCCTATGTCAACGTTAAGTTTGAATTGTTTAAACGTATTTTCGTGTTTTTTCGGACGTTTTAACTCATTTTAAATGTTTTTTCCGTTTGTTTTCCACGTAATATTAATTAAAAACTTATGTAAACAGGATTCATTTGAGGAATTTTTTGATGATGGGGTCAATTTGAATCCTTTATTCGGGACGAATCTACGCTTCGAAACTCGTGCCGACGCATTTGATTGGGCTCAAAAGATAGCGTTTGAGAAAGGGTTTGCTTTGGTGAAAGAAAGTAATAAAGCAAAAAAATTTAGCTAACTCGATTTGTTGTATTCATACTTGCGTTGTTCAAGGTACGGGAGACCCCCGGGAGAGTATGATCCCGACAAGCCTACAAAAAAATATGGTTCAACTAAATGTGAATATAAATTTCGTCTTTGAGCCGTGCAAAACAAGTCATCAAACAATTGCAACATACAGGCGACTACCTTATCACTAGACTTGTCCATGAACAATTTCTGTCCAATCAACATCATCAAGTACGCCCTCAACGCACGACTCATCATGCGACCAGACTCCACAACCTCCCTCAACTTATAAGTCGACAAACCACCACTCCTATAAAATGGTGGTCCGACATCCTGAACTGCCAGCCTAAATACGGTAGCCACCTTCGCCCTCATCCTCCCTCGTGCTACCTTTCTCCTGCTCGACCATACCCTCCACAAAAACCCTCGAGCCACATGTCTGTATCCCAAGAATACGCTCAACATCGTGTATTAAGATATTGATCTCTCCAAAAGGCATATGAAAACTGTTAGTATCCGGTTGCCACCTCTCTAAAAATGAACTATATAGATTTCATCTATACCGATGGTCACACAACTCTTCAAAACACCAAGCCCACTCTCAATAACTTTCCTCGAAACCAAACCCGACACCCTCATCCCGTTCATAGCTTCCATACAACCGGGCCTCTCGTAACACTTGAGCCACGATCTCACTGAATCGGGCTCCGTCCAACTACTATAAGACATGTGCCCAAAAAGCTACGTAAGACGTTAAGGTGAATCTGTCCACCCTCAACCGAGCGTGTAAGACGTCAAGACAAATCCATTTCGTCTTCTTCCTCCCCGTGTTAGATGAACCCTCACTAGCCGACACATATCGTCCTCTACCAACCTGTACCACCGTCTTAGCTGGTGGTTTCGGAGGCCTGGTTCTCCAAAAACCACTCGTCATCAACCTCCTCAGCCCCTGAACGACAGTCATCATTGCCATCATCTTCGTCACCTACCATATAAAAAGCCTGCGGAAATACATTCTCGCTCACAGCAGACTCGGGAGTAGAAGTAATGTTCATGCCCTCTCACCGACTACGCCGAAATACCACCGCGGGTTGACGACGCTTAGATGCGGTCACTTTTCGGTCTTTCGTACGGTTTGGGATAACCATTATGTTTTTTTTCCTCTATCCATCTGCATCTACGAGAATAAAACGTTGAAAACAATCGAAAAACAAACATATAATAAAGAAAAATCAAAATTAACGAGATAAAAACGTTCAAAAATCATCGGAAACAATCATATAATAAGAAATATTATAAATTTACGATAATAAAATGTTAAAAACCATAGAAAACTATCAAATAATAAAGTAAAATTATAATTTTACGACAACCATATGTTACAAACTATCGAAAACTATAAAATAATAAAGTAAAATTATAGTTTTATGGCAACCATATGTTACAAACCATCGAAAATTAATAAATGATAAAGAAAAAATATAAATTTACGAGATTTAAATGTTCAAAACATCGGAAAAGAAAAATGTTAATGAACACTCTCAACGTTTCAACTGAACTCTGGGTTCCAACGTTCCATTGGAACGCCGCCAACAGACCTCAACATTACAACTGAACGTTGGCGTCCATTTCCAACGTTCAGTTGGAACGCCAACATCACCCTTCAACGTTCCAACAGAACGTTGGTCCCCTTACCCAACGTCCAGTTGGGACGCCACCCATATTCCTCAAACACCCCCACTAACAACAACATCGTCGACACAACCAACAACACAGATAAATAACAAAGGGAAGAAAGGGGAGGGGAACGACGGTCTGAACAGAGGGAGGGAGGGGGAATGATAGTGCGGTGGTGGTCAAGGGGAAGGCGGTGGAAAGATGAGTGAAAAGAAAAACAAAAACTAATTAAAACTAGGAAACTTATTTGATCTTCGAGCGATGGCCGGCGGTTGGACGACTACGGAGTAGCGGCAACTGGCTGTTTGTGCGATGGGAAGACGACAGAGTGTGGTAGTGGCCGCGTGGTGGGGGTAGTGGCCGCATGGTGGGGGTTCTTTGGTGAGTTGAATGGATTTAGGGGATGAGAGAGTGAAGGGAGAGTGAGTTGTGTGAGGTAAGGCTATTTACGTCTTTTTTTAATAAAACGTCGACGATTAGTTATAAAAGGTCGGCGATATTATTTTATAACCCGATGAAAGGACCTTCTTGACCACCACATCAAACTCCTACCTCCTCTGCCACCACATCTTCAGGTAGTCAACACTGTCATTCCGATAATATCCAGGGGCGACCAATAAAATTATGAGGCCATGTTCGAAATGCATATTATCCGATGACACTTGTCATAATCATCTCATAATTTCCGAATCTTACAAATACAAACATAATATTAGATGTCTTTACTATATGATGACGACGTAATTTTCAATTATCAAATACCGAGTATTTGAAATTTATAAAGCGAATTTCATTAAGTGACTTGAACTAGTTAAACCTATAAATATTATACCATGTATCATCATAATGAATTTAAAATGTATAAACAAATCATATTTTTCCTCCGTTTTTACATGGAGCTCGAATATTACAAGTTTTTTTTTTGCAAAACAATATTTGATAAATAAGATTAAATGCAAAATATGAAGTAATTAATGTAAATGAGTTATTAATAATTAAATATTCGTAACAAGTGTACTTTTTTTAAATGATATTTTCATGGTAAATGACTATATATGAAAATTATCATGATAAAATCAATGAATTACCTATATAATGCTACACTAAAGTCAAAATATTTGTTGCCATTATAAAAAAAGAATGGAAAAAAAAAAGAAAACAGTCAAGAAGGAGAGTCAAACCACAAACCTCCATTAACATATTTTGTTCTATTAACTTTCTCCATCACCACTACACCTATAGAAGATTCAATGTATATATATTGCGTCAATTACCCCTGTGAATTGACGGGCTCATGGCCGCCCATACGGATCCTTCTCTTCTTTTATCACCGATGGGCGTCGGCAGTTCAATGAAACACCAAATACCAACATTTAGGTTTCAATTTCGAGCTGAAAAATTTTGGAATATGAAATTGAAAATCATTTTCAAATTTTTACCGTGTTAGTTGTTCTTGTTGGGGAAACATCCTGTCAACTCGGTGCTGGATTAGTCTTGCCCAACAACGATATTAGGAAGATACACACACAATAAACATAAGTAAGAGTAAGCCAAAAGATGATACGAAAGTGGTTTATAAGAATAAGGAACAATAAATGAATAAGGGATATTTTCTTTGAAATCCGTAAAGATTTCAAAACAATGAGATATTTGCGCGAACTAGACCTATAGTTCGAACAATGGTGATTGAATCGCAAGACCTATTGCTTTCAATCGTGTTAATGTTTGAAACGCGTCAAACAAGAACAATATCGGAACGAAACGCGTCGATCCTATGTTTACAAAACTTGCAAACACAAAAATGTAATACTCCATGCGTGGGGAGCCCTGAAGAGATTCATAATAAGCTTAAATGATTAAATGACTAGTGCTTAAAGGGATTGAAAGTACTACTCATATCAACAAAAAACACTTTCTTTTCTGGTGATCAATGCAAAAGAACTCAAAAGTTAAGCGTGCTTGACTGAGAGTAATCTTAGGATGAGTGACCTCCTGGGAAGGTTACCGGGATGCGCATGAGTGAGGACAAAATGCGTTGGAAAGGACCCGTGTTGATCTATGGGTCATGTACACAGCCTGTCAAGCTATCGAGAGTGTCCGCTCTTGATCCAAGGTTTGGGCTGGAGTGTTAGAAATAAAGTAGGAATATCATCCCCTCCCCATTCGAAAGGAATTGTCCTCAATTCATGTAGTCTTAACCCTCCGGGATCAAATACCAACCTTACAAGTCCATATGCGAAATTGATAACAATCATTAGTAATAAGCTTGATTTCCAATTCCTCTTGTACCATCTTCACTTGCCTCCATCCTGCCACCCATCTTGAACGAGATTATCAAAATCATCTCTCAATTTTCTTAAACAACCGTAACATGTGTCACCTATAATCTTGTCAAACGAAATTTGATTTCGTTCCTTTTCTTCAAAATTGACCTTATAAAAATTATAGACCGTGCAACTTCATAATCAAGAATATCACATGTTCCCTCTTCAAGATAATTGTCGAAAATATGAGGCAATATCGGATCAAATTTCGCCTTCTCTTCGTAGATCTCTTCAATTGAGAACACTTCCATCATGTCTTTTTTTAATGAACAATACACGCTACTGTGAACATACAATAACTTTTTTTTTCTTACCTTCACGCCTTGAATAACAATCGACTAGAACTGTGCTCTTGAGATGAGTAATAAAAACCCGATTAAGGAATAGTACACGTGAACAATAGCTTTTTTTTTTTGGGAAAACAGTACCACGTAATCAAAACCGATATCGATTAACCCTTAAACTAGCTCGCTCGAGTTTGACCCTTGAACTCCAATCGCAATTAGAAATTCAACTAATAACTTGGCTTGACACGTCTAGGACCGTCTAGATTTAAGAAAATCAAGAGCCAAAACTCTAGTACCATTATGATACGAAAGTTTGCAGAAGCGGTTTATAAGAATACGGAACAATAATTGAATAAGGGATATTTACTTTGAAATCCGTAAAGATCTCAAAACAATGGGATATTTACGCGAACTAGACCTATAGTTCGAACAATGGTGATTAAATCGCAAGACCTATTGCTTTCAATCGTGTTAATGTTTGAAACGCGTCAAACAAGAACAATGTCGGAACGAAACACGTCGATCCTATGTTTACAAAACTTGCAAACACAAAAAGCTTATGCCTTAATTCTTATTCATTCCATGTCTATATCATAATTTAAGCAATACATATGACTTCTATTTATACTAGCTAATAACCGATCTAGCTGCCTTGTGTCACACGCCTAACTAAATTCTAATTGGAAGACTTATCTTATTTTAATCTGACTAGAATTAGGAAATAAACTAGACTCGTAAAAAACCACGCTTTTGCGCGAGATCAACACTAGTATAGTATTATGAAATTTATATATATCCATGTATTCATTAACACAAATTCTCATTGAAGACGGACACTATCCGTCACCAACTGAACTCGTAGTGTCATTCTCACAATATGCAAGCGGGGAGGACAAGTGGATGACAAATGGAACCCCCTACTTGCCCTCTCACTTGTATATTGTGAGATGGTAACTATCCGTCTTTAACTTATGACGAATAATGTCCGTCTTCAGTGAGGCAAGCGGATTCATTAAGGTCTTTAATTTGTAAGTTATTATAGATTAAATTTGATAAGGAGCAAAATGCTCCAACATAGGTTACACGGTTACGGATTTACGGCCACTTATTCAACAACTTAGCAATAAGCTTGAGCATTGACCGGTTAAGCAACAAGACTATATGCAAAACATAAGGAGGTTAGTTCCAGTAATCACTGTTACTTCTTCTTTATACTTTCCATTAAAATCTCACGATGTTTGACTCAATTGCAACAGCAATATATGGCAAAAAAAAAAACAACTGAAATGAAAAATATTCTGGTACAAACTGAAATGGATAAAAGTACAGCACTTGTGTACGTTGTAGTAAGTGTAACATATATAAATCACAAGTATGTAGTAGACACACAAAGACTTTAGACATCTTATGATCTTAATCTACTTTAATTTCTAACCCCCAACCATTTATATAAAAGGATCGCAATTATTATACGACAAATAAAACTGAAACATAAATATTATTGAAGAAGAAACATGAGCTTGCTAATTAACGCGAGATTAAAAATTTATTAAGGGTATTGATTTAGTAATTTGATGAAGCAAAGTTAGGAATTTAATTAATTAAATATTACTTTTTTGTCTCACTGATTTGTTTATCTAATTAAAATGCTACTTATAAAGTACTTTGTAATACTTTGTCCGTTTTTTTAGCTTTTCATTTAGCTTTCCATTTCGTGTGATGAACATTTTATTAAAGCGGAAAGATAAGAATATAATAGCAAGGTACTTCCTCCGTTCCATTTGATTGTTTACATTTGCTTTTTGAGCACTATTCATAAGTGAGGGGAATCTTTAATATAAAAGCTAATGTATATAATAAAATATAGTCATGTGAGATCTTGTTTAAATTGTCTTACCGAGTACATTATTAATATCAAATTTTTATAATTTTTCGTGATATGTAACTAAAGATATAAACAAAAAAAAATGTGCATTAATGTACGTGTATAAAGCAAACGTAAACAATCAAATGGAACGGAGGAAGTAAAAAGGTAAAGCAGTAATTGGAGAGACGGAGAGACCAAACGAAAGATTGCACAACAGATGGCACGTTTAAGGCCACCTACCATATAAGCTTTGTTCCCCTACAAAAAACCAACCAATAACTCATTTTTCCTATAAATTCCTTAGTTTATTTTTCCATAAGTCCATAAATCAGCTCATAATAACTTAATCATAAACAAGGCCATTTTCAAACCTATATTACTAAAAAAAAAAAGAGAGATAATTAGTAGGATTTGTTGAAAAAATGGCAGGAAATGGTGTGTTTGGAGACATAATTGAAGGAGAAGTTTACAAGTATTATGCTGATGGTCAATGGAAAACTTCATCCTCTTCTAAATCAGTTCCCATCATAAATCCCACCACTAGGAAAACTCAATTTAAAGTTCAAGGTATTATTCATTCTTCTTAAATTTCTCTATTTTTTTTTCCTACATATGCGGTTAGTTACGAGACTGTCATGAGCGTGTCTAGCACACACGTAACCAGACCCATTACGTGTACGCTAGACACGCACAAATAGTTGTAAGATATATTATAAAGGATCATTGTAGTAGTAGTTAACCCTAAATGATGCATGGTTGACACAGCATGTACACAAGAAGAGGTAAATAAAGTGATGGAAGCATCAAAAGTGGCTCAAAAATTATGGGCAAAGACGCCTCTTTGGAAGAGAGCAGAGTTACTTCATAAAGCAGCTGCTATTTTGAAAGAACATAAACAACCAATTGCTGAATGCCTTGTTAAAGAGATTGCTAAACCTGCTAAGGATGCTGTCACTGAAGTACGCTTCATTCACCCACTCTACTCTTTTTATTGCACTATTTATTACTACCTTTGTTTAAAATACGTCTCGCAAGGAATATACGAGATGAACTAATGACTATGACGGAGGGAGTATTTTGTTTGATCATACTCTATGTCAGTCTATTTCACATTTTCTTGTATGAGGGTTTACTTGATCTGGGTTTGATATTAAATTCTCTATGTAATTGAAATCTAAGTGGATTATTAGTTATTAATTAAGTGGAGATTATGAGAAAACAAAAGGAAAAACACCTTTTTTGACTAATCTTAGAAACATGACAAGTGATATATATTATGAGACAAAATGAACTGATTTAATGAATCAACTTCTGATTTTAGTAAAATTTGTAATCATCCTCCAAAAGTGTTCTGACTCCTGTTTTTCTTGGTAAGTTGTAGATGAGGGTACTATGAAGAGTATAAGTAACACAATAGTGTTAACTGACCCCCTTAACTTTTATCGTAGTATTAATCTACGCTTCTTTAAGCTCAAGCGTCAAATTATGTTTGCCCGAAAAGTTTGTTTTAATTCGAAATTATGAACCTGCAATGTTAGTTTCATAATTGTGATTATGTTTTGTTTTTGTGTGTAAAAAAGGTTGTTAGGTCAGGGGATTTGATATCATATTGTGCAGAAGAAGGTGTGAGGATTCTAGGTGAAGGCAAGTTCCTGGTTTCTGACAGTTTCCCTGGTAATGACAGGACCAAGTATTGTCTTACCTCCAAGGTCTGATTTACAGTATTTTATTGTATATCCCTTGTTATTTTCACACCTACTCAAAAATCTATACTGTTTTCTCATATAAAGAGACATTATCTATCATTCACTGACTTTCGTTACACAAAGCCTTAAACCCGATTATTCTAACCTTCGTTTAATGGTCGATATCTAAAAATGCGGTTAGATTATAAATCATCCTGTGATTAGATTGAAAATCTAAGTACCATTTTGGAAGACGGTCTTTAATTTCAACAATAATTCTCGCTGAGGTTAATGTTTCGCTCTCATGTAGATAAATACATCTACCAGTCATTTTCTAATTAATTTGTCTGCTACTGTTAAATTTCTTACATTATCTAACAGCTTCCCACATACATGGAAATGAATAGATGTAATACGTAAATGGTAGGTGAAATATTGTATTGGCCACAAGTTAATGGTCCCACGATTAGTTGTGGATGTGTAGCCTCTTTCTTCTTCATGGATAAGCTATATGGTGAACCACACAAGTCTATGAAGCTTATTACTTTGAGACCCACACCTTCACCTGCATTATTGATTGAGCCGAGTTACCTATTAAAAGAGACTTTAACTATGAATGAATGACATGAACGAATGACTGAGTCGGTTAATGAACTGTGAATAAATGAATGAATGAATGAATGAATGGATGAACTGTTGTGTTTTAACGTTCTTAATGATGAATTAGAGCTTATAGTTAATTGCTTCACGATGTAATCATGATCGCAAAAGGAAACTGTTACAAATAGATGCATGGTTGTCAGCGATGACTCTATGAGCAATGTTATTTGACTATGGTTAGAACTTAGAAGTATCGATCCCACTAGGCCATAGTGGGTGACGGGTGAGTGTCCAAATGTCAGACTTGGTTATTTTATGAAAACCTTAATGTTTTTAATCACCTCAAATTAAGTGTTTTAGTGCAAGCGTGTCGATACAAGTACACAAGGTTGTATGAAATCATGAAATGTTGGGAGTAGAATGGTGTAATTTTGTGGATCTTTGATAGTGAAGATGATCTTTGCATATCCAAACAATGCTATTTTCATACAATAAAGTTCTTATTGTATTCATGTCTTTTAGAATTTATGAAGGCATGGAACAGTTAACTATTCCAATAATGATGTGATTAATCACAAAAAATCTGATTTCATTTATAATGTTTTTGGTTCACTACAGATCCCACTGGGGCTTGTTTTGGCAATTCCGCCATTCAACTATCCAGTAAACCTTGCAGTCTCAAAGATAGCACCGGCTCTGATTGCTGGTAACTCCCTTGTGCTGAAGCCTCCAACGCAGGTACACATCTTTTGAAAAACCACTTCTCTGCAATGTGTTCAGAGACTAAAAGACGGTTAATATAAGAGACTTAACTCGCACTACTACTTACTAGGGTGCTGTGGCTGCACTTCACATGGTTCATTGCTTCCACTTGGCTGGCTTTCCCAAAGGGCTTATTAGTTGTGTGACTGGAAAAGGTTCTGAAATTGGTGATTTTCTGACCATGCATCCCGGCGTTAACTGCATAAGGTAATTATTGTGGCTAGTTAGTCGATACCATCGCAAAATAACATATGGTGAATCTTGTATGAATTAAGTCTCACAGGTAATCAGACCAACCCATATCATATTTAAGGCTGTCTGGAATGTATAAACATCTCTTGTCCGAAATGTACTAATTTGAAAAGAAAACTAAATATGGTTTCTTGATATCTCAACTTCGTTCTTTCCGACTTTAGCTTCACAGGTGGAGACACTGGAATCGCAATCTCAAAGAAAGCTGGAATGATTCCACTTCAAATGGAACTTGGTGGAAAAGATGCTTGCATTGTTCTTGAAGACGCTGATTTAGATCTTGTAGCCGCTAACATTGTCAAAGGAGGCTTTTCTTACAGGTAAACATTTCCTCGAGTTTCACTGTTTTTACGGATGACAATGTTGCATACATTCTATCACATTGTTGTTTCTTGATGCCTAACTGTATTCTATATTGCTCTTTCAGAGATACTTGTGTACCCCTGTGGTTTTACACTTACTCCCAATATATAGTTACTAAAAAGTTGTTCTATATAGTAATATTTGTGCGATTTACATGTTTACTGTAACTTGGTGTAGAACCGCCTTACCATTTGCCTTGTAACTGGAATTAATTTGGTTTTATAATCTGTACAGTGGCCAAAGATGCACAGCTGTTAAAGTGGTGCTAGTAATGGATTCAGTCGCTGAAACACTGGTTGAGAAAGTGAAAGCGAAAGTTGCCAAGCTGACTGTGGGGCCACCCGAGGAAGACTGCGACATAACTCCAGTAGTCACGGAGTCATCGGCAAATTTCATTGAAGGACTAGTGAAGGATGCAAAGGAGAAAGGGGCAACCTTTTGCCAGGAGTACAAAAGGGAGGGTAACCTTATATGGCCATTGTTGTTGGATAATGTTCGACCCGACATGAGGATTGCTTGGGAAGAGCCTTTTGGGCCTGTCCTCCCTGTTATCAGGATTAATTCTGTTGAAGAAGGGATCCACCATTGTAATGCTAGCAACTTCGGCCTCCAGGTACAATTTTTTTTTTATTGATCACTTGCTTCATACTATGCTAAGTAGGAATTGGCCAACGAATCATCATATTTGTCAATGTAATTAGATAGCGTTTTGTTCAGGAACTGACTTCTTTGTTTGTTTTGATGCCTACATACCTCCGACCCTTCACCTTTGTCAAAACCTGGAGCCTTTTAAGGCTGGAAATGGTGTGGCTGTACAAGGACATGTTTACCTCCAAATAAGAAGCATGTGAAACGAAACACGACAACATCAGTATTACCCCGACGTCTCCCTTATAATAACAACAAAAGAAAACTAAATTGCCTTTGCAGCAGAAAGTTTAAAGTAAACATTCGTACAAAACGCCATAAATTACCATTCATTTTATTCCAATTATATTATATGATGCAGGGTTGTGTTTTCACAAAAGACATAAACAAGGCAATGTTAATAAGTGATGCCATGGAGAGTGGCACTGTTCAGATCAACTCTGCACCGGCTCGCGGACCAGATCACTTCCCCTTCCAGGTCAGTTATATTGACATTAAACCTCCCTGTCAGTTTTCGATTCCTAGTGTCGGAAAGTTGAGAAGTCTGATACAGTTTGCATGATTGTAATGCTGCAATGCAGGGTATTAAGGACAGTGGAATAGGGTCACAGGGAATAACAAACAGCATTAATATGATGACGAAAACAAAGAGCACAGTAATCAATTTGCCTACACCAAGCTACACTATGGGTTGATGCACTGCTCTTACATCTTATGAATAAAACATAAAAACCATATCTGATATCTCTAATTCATCATCCCTTTTATGCAGCTTTTGCCAGACTTTAATTGTTGTAAGTGAGAATGATTCTCAGTGTTGAAGGATTATTATTCAAGAGTCTAAATGTCTAATGATCAGTTTGAGAGAATTCGTGTGTAATAATCTGTGTTTCTGTAGGATTACAGTTTTATTGGTTTTTATCATCAATGAATCATGGTCTTATTACTGAGTCCAGATTTTCTATGCCATTTCTGTGTCCCATCTTGTATTCTTGTGTCTCACTAGTTCTCAATTCGACACATAGGCATTAGCCATTAAAAATAATGGTGTAAATATGATAAGAGGATTATGTCTCAGGAGATAAAGCCAGTGGGACACAAGATCTAGACTCCTAATTACCATGCGTAAGTGTGTAACTTAAAAGTAAATTAAGTAGTACATGTATTCGCATCGTATAGGGTAAGGTTGTAGAAATCTATGGGGTCTTGCCACTAAGCCTAACCTTCGTGCGCCTCTGCTGGAGGATGGTATGGAAAGAAAAGACAATTATGAACTCCCTCTTGTCAATCATTTATTTGCCTTTTTTTATTATTATTTGTGAGTGGTATTTTAATCAAAAGCAAACAAATGATTGAGAGCGATAGAGTATAATGAAATATGCGTGTGATTTTTGACAATTAATGTCAGGGTTTGTTATTTCATTCAAAAGTTGAGAAGATTTCAATAGCCTTTGTCAAAAATATAGTCTAAAAAATGAGACACTGTCTTTAATAACTACAAGTAAAATAGTATGTAAGTTGCATAATCAATCATTTGTGTCGTACATCTTTACAAGTAGGCAAAACTTTTTGAGTGATTCGTAACTGAAAATGTCCAATTATAAGTATTTTGGATCTTCTCTATTTCCTATTAAAAAAGGGAGGGTCTATTTTGTCAAAGATATCAATCCATGCGACACATATCCTCCAAGAATAGCTAGTCAATATGCATATATTTGTTGATCACAAATTCTTATTTCAGACGGAGGTATCCGTCTTAAGCTTAATACGGATACCATATTCTCTCACAAAATACCCATCAAGGGTGAGTGGAGAGCACATGGGGGGAGCTCACCTTGTCCCTTTTACCCATTTCCTCTCACAAAATACCCGTTTTAAGATCCGACCCGTCTTAAGCAAGACCTATTGTTTGTTGATATTTAGTTGCTTTGTTTATCTCCTAAATATATGAGAGTATCAATCTTATTATCGTATACTGTTAATAGATTAATAGGGTTAGTAATTAGTCTCCTAGATTATTATAAATAGCAGTATAGTTCATCCATTCATATATACAAAATAATATACTTTACATGGTATCAGGTTCCATCTCGGTCTTTATACTAGTCATCGCTCTTGTCCTTCGATTTTTCGATACACCCATGACATCCAACAACACCCTTATCCCTAACCTTGACGAACCTACAAAACCACTCGTTTCCCTTTATTTCCCTACCTGCACTCAACTAACACCCAATACATATCTCACATGGCGTTTCCAAATAACCCGTATTCTTCAAGGCTATGGCCTATTCGCCTATCTCACTGGCACGAGCACCACTCCACCCAAAACTATGACACCAACTACCCTTGATTGCAAAACCTCACCCAAACCAATTCCCAACCTCGCTTACAACACTTGGTTCAGGGTCAAGACCAACTCATCTTGGTGCTATTGTCGGCACCCTTCACCCCACTGTTGCTCCGCTCCTCCTTGATGCCAACACATCTCACGATGCTTGGCTCCTTCTCGAACACACCTACGTCAATTCCTCTCGAGGACATATACTCCAAATCAAAGACAAACTCAAAAATATTACTCTTGGCGACAAATCCATCACTGACTATGTGTTATCGATCAAGTCCTGCATCGATCAGTTAGCCCAACTCGGCAAGGTGGTGGAGATTTCACATCCCACATCATCAATGACCTTGATTATAACCTCTATAAACCCGTCATCGATGCCGTTCGTGCACGTGATAATTTTCTTTGAAGCCTTTCACGGAAAATTAATCCAACACAAATTAATTGCTAAAAACCAACCCAACCCGATTGTTTTCACACTCACTGCTCATGCCGCCACCCGACACTACCCATCCAACAAATATCGCCCTTCACACAACTACCCCAACAACTGTGGCTCCACCTTCACCAAACAGCCTCCCAAACCCTTCAAAGGCAGATGCCACTATTGCCGCGAACACGGCCACGTTACTGGCGATTGTCCTGACTTCAAACGTGCCTACCCCACCGTCGTCTTCCCACCACCACTTCAACAAAACCTTCCTTATGCTCATACTGCAACCCTCACACCCACTGATCCCTCGTCCTACCTCATCGACAACGGTGCCTCGCATAACATTACTAACGACCTTAGCACCCTTGCTCTTCACACCCCATGTGACGGACCTGATGATGTCGTCGTTGGCGATAGCACCTCCCTGCCTATAACGCATATTAGTTCATTCTCTCATCACTCTCTTAACTTCACTAATGTTTTAGTGTTTTTTTTACAGAAGTAAATTGATAGAACCTACAACCGAATAGCTCTTGCAGCTAAAGCATGAGCCGTTATATTCTGAGTTATGGTAACAAACTAATACAAAGACAATGAAAAGAGCGACTAATAAGATCAATGTCTTCAATAACTGCTTTATTCCTAACATCCGGTTTAGAAACACTAAGAATTTGCGAGATAATCAGAAGACAGTCAGAGAGAATGTGCATATGAAGATAGCCCTGGGAAGACACCTTAATCCTTCAAGAATAGCTAAGGCTTCAGCTTGTCCAGAAGATTGGGAGGAAATATTTCCTCTAATAAAAGAAGTATCGATTCTTTGAAGGAAGAAATTCAACCCAGTAGAGAGGTTAACATTTCAGATGCGTCAACAAAGAGTCTATCCTGGCAACATGAGGCTGAGTTGCCAATAAGGTTAAAGACCGATCGTCTCTTAATTCTATTAAGATTCAGATCCGGCTCATATAATAAGAATTGATCCTTGACCCTTAAAGAATTTTTCACGACTATACTTTCAAGAGCCTTAGACAAGAGGCTTTCGTAGAAATAGATAGTGCTCCCAGAGAAATCATTTCCCCTAAACAGATATTTATTACGGGAAAACCAAATAGTCCAGATAATAGACATAAAGGATAATAATTTGCATTCCGACTCACTAGACTTAGAGAGATAACAAATCCAGTTGATAATCCAAGTCCTAATTTCCAAGTAAAAATCCATCTCAGTACGGATTCCAAGCTTGCTACCTGTCCACATACTCCTAGTAAAGTGGCAATCCCTGAAGAGATGATCAGACGATTCAACAGTAGGAGAATCGCAGAAGCAGCAAAATTTATGATAAGGCAATTCCTCTTTTCTCAAATTCACACCCCACAGAAAGGGAGTCAGTAAGAATTCTCCATAAAAGGATAATCCAGGTTCTAGGTCCTGGGAGCGACCATAAGAATTTTTTGATGAAACTTTGAATGGTCTTAGAAATCTTTAATAGTAGCAGATTTATGCCATATATCCTTCCATATCTCAAGATATCCACTTTTCACCGTGTATCGACCATGTTTACAGAATTTCCAAAAAGCAGAATCAGAGAGCTTTGACCGACTAGTTGGGATAGCTAAAATATTTCTGGCAGAGTATGGGCTAAAGAAGGATGTAATTAGAGCTTTTTTCCATTTGAACGAAGAAGAAATCAGGTCTCGAATTCGTAAGTCCACAATGGAAGGGGAGCCATCAAGCAAACTCGGATGAGCCGGAGTAGGAACTGCTCCATTTACCCACCTGAATTCCAGACATTACGCTCCGAATTAACCCCTGCCAAATAATATTCTCTTCAAAAATCTCTAGTCCCCATAAGAGTCCCTTACCAATCCAGTTGGAATTTTCAGAAATCTCCCAATTTATGTTAACTACGGACTTCGATTGCCCTAACACATCCAGGGAGATATCATACTTCTTACCAATAGTGCGTCCCATTAAGGAAGAAGGAAGCATTAGAATATTCCACCCTGTCTTCGCAAGGAGAGCCTTGTTAAAACCCGCAGAGTTATGGATTCCAATACCACCCAAAACTTTAGGTTGATTTAGTAATAATTTACTACACCAGCTGATTCCTTGAGATTTCTTAAGTCATTTCCACCAAAACTGTGACAATAGGGAGTCAATCCTAGAAGTCACACTTACCAGTAATTTGAACACCGATAGAATGAAAGTAGATAAGGAGGAAAGAATAGAAGAAATCAAGGTAAGTCTACCAGCTTGTGATAGTAGAATTCCATTCCAAGAGGAGATTCTTTTAGATATATTGTCAATAATATATCTAAAAATTTCCCTTTTAGATTTGTTCCGATCAATGCCAATTTCCGTAGGAGCACCCAAATATTTGCCATCGAAGAAGAACCACAAACTCTAAATATTCTGTAACAATCCCTTGCAAATGATAACCTGACATTAGGGCTAACCAGAGTAGCATATTTTTCCTTATTAATTGTTTGACCAAATGCTTTACAGTATTGTTCAATAGTTTTGTTCAAAGATCTACATGACTTCGTATCTCCCTCAATAAAAAATATAGAGTCATCCGTAAATAGGAGGTGAGAAACAGCCTGAGAATATGTCTTGAAATAATCTTAATACTTTTAAACAAACCATTTTCCTAATTGAGAATGATATTCTGGGATAAAATCTCCGTACAAAGGACAAAAATATAGGGGGATAAATGATCTCCTTGTCTTAATCCTCCTCTAGGACAAATCCTCTTAGATGGAATACCATTAATCAGAAGCTCATATGAAACAGATGTGATGCATTTCATGATAAGGTTTATAAATTTTATCGGAAAACCAAGTTTGAGAAGAGACCCCCGAATAAAATTCCAGCTCATTCTGTCGTAGGCCTTACTCATATCCGCCTTCAATGCCATTCTTTGAAATTTCCTTTTCCGGGAGCATGATATGCAGTTAAATAACTCATTAGCAATCATGATTAACTCATTAGCAATCATAACTCTTTGAGATTTCCTTTTCCGGGAGCATGATATGCAGTTAAATAACTCATTAGCAATCAAAATATTATCTGAGATATTTCTTTCAGGAACGAAAGCATTTTGAAATTTCCCTATAAGTTTTCCCATAATTTTGCTTAGCCTACTAGTAATACACTTGGTGATGATCTTCATGATATTATTACAGAGACTGATTGGCCTGAAATGGTCCACAGATGTCGGAGCCGAAATCTTAGGAATTAAAGTAATGAATGTCCTGTTAAGCTCTCTCAAAATAAAATATCTTTTTAAAATCCCAAGAACCGCAGAAATAACATCAGATTTAATGTAGTGCCAACATCGTTGATAAAAAATACCCGGAAAATCATTAGGTCCAGGAGATTTCACAGGGCTAAGTTGAAATACTGCCTTCCGAACCTCTTTAGCCATAAAAGGTTTATCAAGGTGATCCACATCATCCTACAATTTCTACAATTTCTACAATTTCTACAAATTCTCGCAAATTACTTTCCGTCTCTCAATTTTGTAAGGATAACCATGCCATTGCCTTATTCTCACCCAGTTCCTTTTGTTTTAAGGCACTCTCAATGGGCACGATTCTTCTTCAAGGTCAATTCCAGGAAGGCACCTATGAACGACGTCCTTCTAATCGGCCTCACGCCTACAATGCTCTTCAATCTTCCCACCTGTGGCATCACCGATTAGGGCACCCATCTTGCAGCAGGAGCTCACCCAAGGGGCCTTGATGATCAAGCCACAAGCAAGACAAGCCTGACCCCAAGACCCCCTCAGATGGAAGCTCGAGTCACAAGGTCTAAACAACAAGTCATGGCAAGCCAACTTCAAGCCAAACCAAGCCAAGATATTGAGGAAGATAGTCCAGGGCTTGCCAAGCCATGCCAAGGTCCAATACAGTCCACACTCCCCACACAAGATAGAAACAATACCAGTCAGAGCTCAGCAGACCAGTTAGCAAACCCAGCACCAAGGAGGTACATCAGAGCATCCCAACCACCCCCACCATGGCCTACCATCAAGCCAACCCACTAATCAACAAGTTTGTCCAGGACAATCCTTTTTGAAGTCTAGCAAAAACTCAAGTAACAAGCAGCCCAAGCTAGAGTACAGTGAACATTAAAGCAGAGAAGGTACAAGTCAGATTGTGACTTCCTTTTGTTTAAGTCAACTTGTCCTCGTCCAAGGCAGGTTTTATCTAAGTCCTAATAAGAGTAGAGAGTCCCAAGGAGCAACAAAACATCCAGGCAAAGCAGCAAGACAACAAGAACAACAGATTTCCATTTCAGGAAAACTCCAAAAACTGCTTTATTGCTTTTGTTCAGTCTGTTTTTGTATCTTTGTGTCTGTATCAGTTAGTTGTTAAACTCGTCCTCATCTGAGGTCCTTAATTAGTTAGCTGTGGTAGTAGTTCAAGTTCAAAGCTGACCCTTAGATGGACTTTACATCCAAGGGATCACATTGTATCAGCCTCCCTATATAAGGAGGGTATTATGTAATGTTTAAGGCAGACTTTTTATGAATGAATTAACTTTGAGAATCCCTCAAATCTTTCAAACTTGTGCTAAGAGCTGTAGTTTGAGTCAAGCCTGATACATCTTCAAGGTGTCTGATCAGTGTCTTGCTTTGTGAGTCAAGTTAAATCTGTGCTTTGCTGTGATTAGCTTGCTTGCTGTTGAGGCTAAGTCTAGAGTGTTTGTGCCTTGCTGTAACACTTTAAACCTGTCTCTGAACTAGTCTTTGAGTCCCTTCTCTTGTGCCATGCTGTAGGGGAGCTTCTCTAAGTCATATCCTTTGAATTTCAGTTAACATAAATCACTCTCTCTAAAACAGCCTCCATTTCTGTCTGTGTTTGTTTTCAGTTTAGGTAAGCTTAGTTAAACTTCTCTTAAACTCACAAGCCTTAGTAGTTTACACTCCAAATTGGTTATCAGAGCTTAGGTTGAGAGTCTTAGTGAGTTCATTTTCCCTAACTACATTTAAAAACACAAAAATAGCCCAATGAGTGAAGAGAGACTGGCAGGAGTAGAAGCAAAGATGGAGGACCTGGCTGGGATTGTAACCACCCTAACCAGAGCCCTGGATCAGGTAATAGGCAACCAGTTGTTTGCTTAGAGGAAGAGGCAGAGGACGTGGAAGAGGCCAAGGAGGAGGCAGAGGAAGGCCACCTGATGATGAAGAGTATCCAGACTCAGATGACTCAACAAGGAGCAGGGCTTCCATCCACAGGCACATAGATAAGCATCTTAAGGTAGACATCCCTGAGTTTTCTGGTAGTCTTAATCCTGATGATTTGTTAGAATGGTTAAGAGAAGTAGAAAGAATCTTTGAGTACAAAGGATATAATGATTCTAAGTCTTTTAAAGTAGCCATCCTTAAACTGAAAGGGTATGCTTCTCTTTGGTATGAAACCATGAAAGGGTTAAGGGCTAGGGAAGGAAAAGAACCCATCAAATCCTGGACCAAACTGAAAAAGAAACTGTTAGATAAATTTGTTGCTAAGGATTACACCCAGGATCTGTTTATTAAGTTGTCTAAGTTGAAACAAGGAGACAAACCTGTTGAATCTTATCTGAGAGAGTTTGAACAACTCACCTTGCAGTGTGATATAAATGAGAAACCTGAGCAAAGGATTGCTAGGTACTTAGAGGGTCTAGATAAGAACATTGCTAACAAGGTTAGGATGCAACCTCTGTGGTCATTTGATGATGTTGTCAACTTATCTCTGAGAATTGAAAAGATAGGGAAGACTAAGTCTGTTACACCAAAACCTGTTAGGCCTTTTCAAACCAGACCTTACAGTGGAGTGAGGACCATGGATACCCCTAAGACAGCACCCCCACCTACCTTAGACAAGGGAAAGGGCATCATGGGTCAGAAGCCAAGCACTTCATTGACTTAGAATAGAATTAGGTGCTTCCAATGTCAGGGTTATGGACATTTCAGGAAGGATTGCCCTTCTAAGAAGACCTTAACTATAATGGAGGTTGAGACTTGGGAAAAGGAAGGTCTAGTTGAGTATGAGAGGGATGAACCTGAGGTTGAAGACGTGGTGAGTGAGGAAGAAGAGCCTAGTCAGAAGGCAATAGTGGCACTCCCTGACACAGGCCACCGCTTGGTTCAATGGAGGGTAATGCACTCACAACAGATACCTTTGGAGGAGGATCAAAGGTCCCTCATTTTCAGGAGCAGATGTACCATACAAGGGAAGGTTTGTAACCTTATTATAGATGGAGGTAGTTGTACCATACAAGGGAAGGTTTGTAACCTTACTATGGTTGACAAGCTGAAATTAAGCACTCAAGAGCACCCTCACTCCTATAAGTTGAGATGGATGAGTAAGGGAGCAGAGGTTAAGGTGGACAAGCAATGTATGGTCCCATTCTCCATTGGAAGTGTGTACAAAGATGAAGTTATGTGTGATGTGGTTCCAATGGATGCATGTCACTTATTATTAGGAAGACCATGGGAGTTTGATAAAAGCTCCATACACCAAGGAAGAAGCAACACCTATTCCTTCAAGCATGGGAGCAGGAAGGTGACATTAGCCCCTTTACCACCTCATCAGAAGAGTTATGGGAGTCCTAGTATGGCTGAAGATTTTAGTGGAGTCTTGTTTGTATCTGAATCAGCAATGGTCAAAGAATGTATTGAAGAGCAACCTATATTGATGCAGCTATCAAAGGAAGTTCAGGAAGGGGAGTCTAAGGTAATCCCTGCAGAAGTTAAGCCCCTCATTGATCAGTTCAAAGAAGTGTTCCCAGAGGAACTTCTTGATGGCTTACCCCCTTTAAGAGGAATTGAACACCAAATAGACCTTGTACCAGGGTCTTTACTACCTAATAGACCAGCATATAGATGTGATCCGAAGGCTACACAAGAGCTGCAGAAACAAGTTGGAGAGTTGATGAGTAAAGGGTTTGTAAGGGAGTCCTTAAGTCCATGTGTTGTGCCTGTTTTATTGGTTCCTAAGAAGGATGGGACTTGAAGTGTAACAACCCGAAAAGTACCCAATTTTTCTAGTAAAATATCTTACGGATACTTTTCAGCAAACTTAAGTTTTAAAATAGAATTTATTGTTTCGAGTCGTATTTGGAATTTCCGAGTTCGTATTTGGAATTTCCGCGAGATTTCATGAGAATCCCGTTTTAAGTCATCTTTGACTTTTCTTGACTTTTAAGTCGTCTTTGACTTTTCTTGACTTTTTAAGTCGTCATTGACTTTTCTTGACTTTTAAGTCGTCATTTACTTTTCTTGACTTTTAAGTCATCTTTGACTTTTCTTGACTTTTAAGTCGACTTTGACTTTCGTTGACTTTTCCGATTCACCCCGTAATTTGAAAGACCGAAAATATATTTGAAAAATAATAAATTTAATTTATTTTAATTTATTAAGATTTATTTGAATTTAAGATAATTTAATATAATTATTTTGAATTTATTCGGAATTAAAGAATAACTTTTACGGTTTAACCCCGAACATCATTTAACTATTCCCGAGTCATCTTAAATCCCGAAACAAACCCGAAACCCGACTTTGGCATGAGTCACACGCCCCATGTCATCTTTTTCCACTCATATTGGATCTTTTAATTAATATGATTAAACTAATACGAATACCTAAGATATTTGTAACTTTATCGATCCGTCAACGAAAATTACGCAAATCGCTTAAAAACAGACCCATTTCCTCTCCAATTCACACGGCTCTTCTTCCTCTCTTAGAGCTAGATATTTTTCTTTCTTTTGATTACAATAACATAATATCTAATTAATATCTAGATATTTCATTAAACTATTATAAAACCTAATAATATCTAATTAATTACCTTAATTAATTATAAAACCCGAGTCAATCCCGTAACAACAATTTCAAAACCCGACTCCATATTTCCTCTATATTTACACGGCCCAATCTCCCACTTACTCACTAACTATCTTTTCATTTTACACTAAATCAACTTAAGATCTAATTAATACTTTCTTTAATCGTTCTTCATCGTTCTTCATCGTTCTTCGTCGTTCTTGAGCAAAATCGTCACAAAACCTTCATTTCTTATTCAAATCCGTCCTAACTTATATTTCTAGAATCTCCTCTTCGCTCTCCATCTTCAAGTACGGTTTATTTTCAATTCCGACAAAATCGTTTTCAACACTTTAATTATGGAAAATCAAGTTTTAATTCTAACAATATTATTCTTGTCATTTCTTATAGGGGAAGATTTTGAAGACGAGTTTGGTGACTCGTATATATTAGGAGAAGATTAGTAGACGGGTTTGTTACTTCTTATTTTTGGTGCTACTTGATTTTGCTAGCTAAGGTAACGATTCCGAGTTACTCGACGAATTAATGTTACATACCTTTGTATCTTTTGTTTTTGTTTATATTATTGTTATTTACGATTTTTAACTAGTAACATGATAAGTAGTTATTTCTATTATGTTGTATGAATATTTAGCATGATTAGTGTTCTTGACATATTTGAATGATTTGTTCATAATCATGATTTTTGTATGGATGATGGTTGAATTGGTTGTTAAAATGGTTGTTTGTTAATTAAAAACATGTTGGAATTAATTTGGTGTTTGTTGTTGTTGGAGCCGTGGAGAATGGCTGAAAAACCAGCCCAAACCAGGCCGGTTCAGGCCCGGTCCAGGCCGGTCTGGATTGGTCCGGGTATTGTCCTTGGGGTTTGTGTCGATACTTGATTGTTTTGTTGTTGTTTTGACGGGTTTTAAATATGTTAAGCATGCGGGAAATATTAAGAAACGGTTTTAAAAATGACGACCCAAAACAACCTCAAACCAGGCCCGTGGGCCCAGTCCAGGCCTGTGTCTTGTCCGGCCCAAATCAGCCCATGAGTCCTCACTTTGGACTTGTGACGGTTTTTGAGTTATTGTTATTGTATCGTGTTTTGTAATATTTAGTAAGTGAGAAATGTTAATAAGTAAAATATTTAATTAAAAGGTTTTTCATAAAATTATTATTTCTCACATGTTAGAAATTATAATACGAGATCGAAGTTTAAATTGATATTCTTTAAGTCAAGCGGGTTTTAGTAAGATTAAATAATTCACATGTAAGAAGTTTTAAATAACATGTAATGAATATGTTGAATTTTATGTCTAAGTCTAATTGGTAAAGAATCTGTTTCTAGCCGGTTTGACCAAACGGGTTTGGTCAAACTAAGATTTAGTCAGCCCCGTTTTGACTGATGACCCGTCGCGGGACTCGGGTCGGGGATTTGTCTTCAAGTAAGTTTTATTTAATGAATGAATGAATGAGCCTTAGTAGATATGAGGCGATATGATATTTGAATATGATTTATATGCAATTAGTCACATTATAGGAAGTTTTTCCCGGCCTTGTGGTAATTGTAATGATGTAGTCGTGTTGACTAAGTAACCCTTATAGAAATTAGGATTATATGGCGTCTTGACCATTTCTATTCGAAATGAGTATCTTGGACCATGACATCGATAGTCCATACTATCTTTAACGAGCATATGGAGTTTACCGCTTGATAGCTTTGTGTCCCTGCTGGGCCTGTTTGATCTTTTACCAGCCGGGGGGGGCATGGCCTGCGCCCCAACAATATATTGCTTGCCCCATTTTGGGAATGGAGCCAGCGTAAGTAACAGCCAACTATGCTTAGGGGGTCCCTGTGAGATTCTCAGTTTACTTTTGGTAAGAAGAAGCGGAATGGGTTAAGCTGTTGTCGCTAAGGATCTGATCATCTAGGACTGGATGTTTTTCCTACCTTGTGGTATAGACTCGAGTTACAAAGTCGACTATGACGTCCTAGAACTTATGCTGTTCCGAGACGTATTGGTCTTCTTGTGTGATGATTCTATAATCTTAGAAGGTGAGATGCAAGCCGGCTAAGGTTGATAGAGTTTGTGATTTAACCGGTTTTAACTGTTTCACTGATATAGTCTTGTAATGATTAGGGTTTGAGTGTATCAGGGCATGTTTTAATGTAACCTCTGAGCCAGCATACCAGCTTCCCTACCTCGTGTTATAGATTAATAACGGTTTCACATGATAGCTTTCATATGTTAGGTTATATGTTAGTTATTTGTTTCATAACATGAAAAGCATATCGTATATGTTAAGTTTTGTATTTTCCATATACATTTCTTTTATGTTATCATGTTTTATTAAACTCGACATTTCGTGGCTGGGAGAACTCGGAGTTACTCCCCACTGACTGTGGCTTCCGTGTTTATATTTAATGCGGTTGGCAGGTTTGTGATGCATACTTGGGTACATTGACGAGCTAGCGAGTGAAGGATTACCTTGGACCTATATTTGGTTCTTAGGATTGTATTTATTATCACTCTTTTTATTTCCGTATTTATCCAGGAGATAGGTCTCCCTTTTTGGAATAATTCTTATTAAATTTATTTCCTTTTGTATCGAACCTTTTTCTTTTCTTTAAGACAAACCTTTGTTATGATGAATATATTTAATAGTAGGTTCCGGTTCTAAAATTTACCGATTTTCACTAAAGTGAACCTATTAGAAACGTATTCTCATCTTTTATTTATTTAAATTATTTTTTTTCTTTCCGCAAAATTTGAGGGTGTCACAATGTTTTTACGTTGATTAATGATGACAGCCACTATGTCCCACGG
Organism: Heliosperma pusillum; assembly: GCA_022085475.1. Lineage (NCBI taxonomy): Eukaryota > Viridiplantae > Streptophyta > Magnoliopsida > Caryophyllales > Caryophyllaceae > Heliosperma > Heliosperma pusillum. The sequence continues at coordinate 31,174 of JAIUZE010013075.1, forward strand.
TGGGCGTCATACTGTTTTGGTATTTTACCGCTTATATTGCATAGGGTTAAAGAGGTCTTATATCTTTTGATACGATACTACTAATTTTTTTTAATAACGAGAAAACGCGCAACCACTATTTTTTATGCGTTCTGGATAAACCATCGGGTATACAACTCAATTATTACACACATATCTGTCACCGAAAAAAAGTACGCACATATATGATATATCTACTGAATAAAGTTAAGACAAATTCTCATTTGTGACGGGACGACTCATCGCAAGTTTTCGACGGGTCAAGCTTTCCTCACAAAGTGCAAGTGGGGAGGCAAGTAGGGGACAAATGAATTACTCCACTTACACAATTACACTTCCACTTATTCTTTGTGAAGAGAAATTAACCCGTTACAAACTTAAAAAAAAAAAAAAAAAAAAAAGCATTTTTTTTAGTAAGAAAAACACTCGCGCGTCATGATTTCAAATGGAGAGCTTGCTCCAAATGTGGTACAGTTACACCACAAACCTATTCCGTAATTAATTAACTAATCAAAAGATTATCATAGCCGTCGGCTATTATTTATGCTTTTTCTTCACTAAACGGATCAATTTAATACGGAGTATCTAAGAGCCTTTTCCTATCTTTATTTATGTGCGTCTATCCTAGTTGAAACTTTTGAAATGTTTATAATATATTTGGCCTTTATTTTATATTTTTATAAAAACGAAAAACACCTTTGTAAATTGTCATGTAGCAGTAGCAGACTAGCACGACCTAAATATCACAATTCACAAGTGTGTAGTGTGCATATCACAAGTAGACCTGGCAAATGGGTCAAACGGATCAGGTTTGGGTCGAGTCATTTCGGGTTTGCTCAATCTTTCGGGTCGGGTCGGGTCGGGTCGCGTTCGGGTTTGGGTCAGTTTCGGGTTTGGGTCACTTCGGGTTTGGGCCATTTCGGGTTTGGGTCATTTTGGGTCAAGTCATTTCAAATTCATATCCGATTTATTTAGGCCATTTTAGGGTCAAAATGATCAAGTTAGTTTTCGAAGTAAGCCCAGCGTCAAGCAAACTCGCACGGGTCAGCTTGGACCAAGCCGAGCTTGAGCTGCATATGGGTCATCTCGTCTCATTATCACCCCTAATCACAAGAAATTGGGTCATTTAGGATCATTTCCAATCGGGTTGTTTGTGGGTCGGTGGTTTCATGTCGGGTTATTTTGGGTCGGGTCTCTTTCGGGTCAGTCAAGGTTCGGGTCGGGTCGGGTCGGGTCGGGTCAATTCGGGTTTCGGGTCATTCTCGGGTCATGCAGATCCGGGTCGTTTTCGGGTCTCGGGTCAGCCTTATCGGGTCGGGTTATTCGGGTCGGGTCAGTTTTGCCCGGTCTAATCACAAGTGTGCAATTGATAATTAGTAGATTCCTAGAGAAATGGTACTATCCAATTATGATATACGGACTAGTATATACTCCCTCTTAGTCGGTCTTTTCTTCCCTCTTTTCTTATTGGGTAAATCGGGTTTTCTTCCCTCTTTCCCTTTTTGGATGTGGGGTTGTGTGTTTTGTGTGGTTTAAATTCATTTGTATGTGGGGTAGTGTGCTTTGTGTGGTTCAAATTCATTTCCTTAATTTTTGTGTAAAAGGGAAAGGGGAATAAATGAGTGAATTTATTTTTCTTCTATAATGTAATGTTTATTTTTGTGGATCCGATAAAGGTTGACTCGTAAAACTGAACCACTTTTTGCATTATGACCACATTTAGACATTTTTATAGGAATTATTCAAGATAGTTCAAATCGGGTTTCACTATTTCCAGCATTCACGAAAAGAAAATACGATATGTGTTTTAGTTGGAGTCCTGTTAAATAATGTAATGAATTATTATAACGGAAAATTCACATGGTACCCTCGAGGTTTGCCATTTTGCACGAAATACCCAAAATTTTGATCTAGAAAACTTTAAGAGGTCATAACTCGTGTTTACGAGATCAGAAAGTGACGATTTTTTTTTTCAAATCGATCGTCTTTCCAAGTACTACGATTTGAAAAAAAAAATTGTCGAGTTCGGAATTCGTAACCAAGAGATATGCTCGCTCAAAGTTTGTTCGGTCAAAAAAACTTTGACATGCAATAACTCCTAGCTACGGGATCCAAATACAATAATTTTTTTTTTCAAATCGTAGTTCTCCCAAAGATGATCGATTTGAAAAAAAAAATTGTCACTTTATGATATCGTAAACACGAGTTATGACCTCTTAAAGTTTTCTAAATCAAAATTTTGGGTATTTCGTGCAAAATGGCAAACCTCAGGGGTACCATGTGAATTTTCCGTTATTATAATTATAATTTGATTGAGTCATGCTAAAGGACCTAAATACGCATTAACGCAAGTTGTGCTTAAATTGTGATTAGGCGTGAGCTGTTTCCTCTCATATGCAAACATACTAGAAGATCATTGGAATAAAAGTCTTCTCTAGTAAAGCATACACAGGCCAAGAACAAATTCTTGTCTTGTCTTTTTTTAGATTGAAAATTTTGGAAGCTTGATTTCCTTTTTTTTTTTTCTTAAAAAAATGGCAAGTTTTGGAGGAACAACTCAGAAATGTAAAGCATGTGACAAGACTGTATACTTGGTTGATGAGCTAACAGCTGATACCAAAGTTTATCATAGAGCCTGTTTCAGATGTCATCATTGCAAAAGCACCCTCAAGGTTTCTTCTTCTCTTCATCATTTCTTTTTGCAGGGTTTTTCTCCGACCCCCCTTACCCCACAATTTGCGGCACTAGGGTAATTGTGAAGAAACCCGATAGTCCCACGTGTGAGTTTAATCCACATTGATAAAAGAGGAGATAGTTTACCACTTTATAAGGCAATGGGCTACCCCTCTATTTTCAATTGGTTTTATAGTGGAACCTCCTTGTAGAAGCGGGCTCTCTTTCCTCGGTTACGGTAGGACCGTAGGATGTTGTTCAGTTCATACTTGCAAAATTGCGTACATTTAACCCTCTTTAGATCTGGAGTTGTTTCATGAGAATAACTATGTTCAAATAAGGTTGGCAGGGCATTTATCATTTTTACGAGGAGACTTTTCTTTTAAATACTGAAAGTTCAAGATGATCATGAATCCAAACTGATTATTATTTCATTGCAGTATTGATCAAACAGAATAAATTGAACGTTGTATGTATAACAAAGAATTAGCAACACCTCTGTTTTAATCTTTATAAATGGAGTTGATTAGTAAAACTATAGATTCTAACTTGTAAGTCAATCAACATGTTTTGCTGTAATTCTACATAATATCATACGCAAGTCTTGTGATGAAATTGTCAATATATAACACCAGCTGTATAAATCGCCATGTTACTCAAGTTCGTTACATCAGAATTGACTAGGGGTAATTTATGAACCAGATTCATAATCCAAGCTATGCTTTGATCGCGTCGGATTGCGTTTTGTTTTTGCAGCTTCATAATTACAGCTCATTTGAAGGAGTCTTATATTGCAAGCCTCACTTTGATCAGCTTTTCAAAATGACTGGCAGTTTGACTAAAAGTTTTGAAGGTGTGTATTTTTCATCTTCATCAACTCCTCAACATTGTTTCTAGTTTAAGAACGCGCAAAATTATTTGAGACACTCTTATATGCTTATACGTGAGATTACTGTTAAACCTATAACGAAAGAGCAGTACATAAAGGTCTAGGTTGGCTAAACATGGAAGACCGTCTCATACAAGACTCGATAATTTAAGAAACGCTACCTCCTAAGGGGCTTTTACTAACAATCCTATTCCATATGTCTTTCAGCTGCTCCTAGAATTGTAAGAGACAGATCTTCTGATCAGGTAACTAACTGATGATTAATAACAAGCTGTTTATGTTTGTGGCATAATGTTTATTTCGGAAATAATTACCAGAAAGTCATAGAATGACTGATAGAGTACTTGATTATAGAAGTGTAATGTTGGCTAAGTTTCTTTCTTCCTGTGCAGGGTCAATCCAACAGCAAAGTCTCTAGCATGTTTGGAGGAACTCAAGAGAAGTGTGTGACTTGCACAAAAACTGTTTATCCTATTGAAAAGGTGAAACTTACGTAATGCAGTTTTTCCTTGGGGCCGGGTCGCTTAATATGCTACTTTTCGGTTAAATGATGGTTTTTTTGGGTTTTCAGGTAGCAGTAGAAGGCAATCCATATCACAAGGCATGCTTCAGGTGCAGCCATGGAGGGTGTGTGATAAGCCCATCAAATTACGTGGCCCATGAACAACGTCTTTATTGCCGGCATCACCATTCACAGCTATTTAAGCAGAAGGGTAATTTCAGTCAGATGGCAACTCAACATGCTAATGGAGATGCTAACGGCGTGAGCCTTGGCAAAACACCAGCCTCAGCCTAAACTGTTTCCCACTTTGCTGCAATGCAAAACAGCCGAGTGTCATGGTAATTTGGCTTTTTGAAGCGTGAACTACTGAGTGCCAATTTTCCAGTGCCTGGTTTGATACTACATGTTGCAAACAAAGAACTTAAGAGTGTTGTTCAGGGAAATGCTTTCGCTTCGGCTTTATACTGCTCTGAATGAGAGAACTTTTTCTTTGTAGCTTGTTTTCATCTTTGATGAATATAACTACTGGTGTTATTTTCTTCCTCACAAATTTTTGGGATAAACATATATCACTCACTCACAAGTGTCCTCTCTTCCATCTCTGGCTCTGTTGCCATGACTAGAATGAGATGACATCGTTGCCCATCTGCATCATGGCAACAGATCGAGTTTGTTTCAACTCATAGTTTAACAGAATCGCCCATTAAGTAACCTAGTGAATGCATTCGAGACTCTACTAACAATGAACACATTTAATGTCACCAAATTACTGTTCTGTAGGAACCACCTGCAAATGAATAGAAGGTGGTGGTTAGTGGGAAGATACAAAAACCCACCTGAGCCTCTGTTGCAACAGTACAATCCTCATTGAGCATTTTAGGCATAGCAGTTACTCCCCCAGGCAAGGATAGATTGTAGTCCTCGGATCTACAATCAGCATGAACAAGCTTCGTAGTTAATAATTTGAAAGCAAATCAAAACATTGAGCAGAAAACCTGGCAAACGGGTCAGTCCGTTCGGGTTCGGGCCGGGTTGGGTTGGGTCGGGTCGGGTTTCTCGTTGATTTCGGGTTAATTCGGGTCGGGTCAATTCGGGTTTATTGTCAGGTCCATTTCGGGTCAACCGGGTCGGATTATTTCGGGTCGGGTCATTTTTGGGTCAAAGAATAAGAGACAAATGACCATTTTAAGTCTTTCTGGTTCAATCAAAGTTATGTTTTGTCTGGTCATTTTCGGGTTGAATGGTTATGGATCGGGTTATTTTCGGGTCGGGTCAGTTGTAGGTTAAGAAAGCTCGGGTCATGTTCGGGTCGGGTCGGGCCAAATCGGGTTTCAGGTCACATTCGGGTATTGTAGATCGGGTCATTCGGGTCGGGTTACTTTTGTCAGGTCTAACTAAAACATCCGATATCCGTATATATTTGTGAGAAACAAAAGATTCCGCTTTAACTACAAACATAGGCACTTGGACTGTTATAGAGGTGGCAAATGGATTATGCGGCTTGGGTATGTTGGGTCGGATCATTTCGGGTTTGACACACATTTCAGATCGAGTTGGGTGGGTCGAGTCATTTTGGGATTTGGATAACTGTTATCAGGTCATTTCGGATCAAGAAAGTTTGGGTCACTTTCAGGTTTTGGCTCAGTCTTATAACATTGGATCATTCAAGTCGGGTCAGCTTTGTCACGCTATTTGGGCAGGTAGCATTGCTAAAGAAGCCATACGATTATTTATTGGGACCTTATTTGTTTTCATGATACCTATGATTCAGAAAGCTGCTCTTGCTCTTAATTAAGTTGCATTACAACAAAATGATTCCAAAATAAGAAAAAATTGTTTCGAGAACACGAACCGAAACACCAGCAGATGGATCACGGTAACCCCAAAGCAAATACATAGTTTATTCCTTTAGGTACAAGTTGATGAAATGATTAAAGAACCTTAAAGTGTCGAATGAAAATCTTATTGTATTTACTAGGGGTTGTTTAAGATGGATTAGGAGATATTTGTTGGAAATAGGGGCTTTTAAGCCTTTCAACATATTTTCTACTATTTCACATAGAAGAGAAAAGGAAGAGTGTATGTGTTTATATATACACTTTTTCCCTTATTTATCACTAGTGGGTAAAGGGGGTCTTTTGTAGAGACTCTGCGAGGTGCTTAATTCAGCTCGTGTGCCCGAGCCCGGCCCAGTACCGGTTCCAGGATCCGGGATTTGGGATTTGGCAATCGCCTGCGGTGGGCTATGCCTACCTTTTTGGGCCGAGTCCGAGTTTTTGTGTTATCCAGGTTTCATTCGTTCTATGTTGACAGAGTCAGTCAACATTGATGTTAGTGGGAGACTCTGCGAGGTGCTTAATTCAGCTCGCGTGCCCGAGCCCGGCCCGGTCCCGGTCCTGGTTCCGGGATCCGGGATTTGGGATTTGGCAATCGCCTGCGGTGGGCTATGCCTACCTTTTTGGGCCGAGTCCGAGTTTTTGTGTTATCCAGGTTTCATTCGTTCTATGTTGACAGAGTCAGTCAACATTGCTGTTAGTGGGAGATAGTCTCACTCCCACTTTCTCGAGTTGTTGACTGAGTTTCAGGAGCAGTTTCTGCCTCCTGTAACAGCTGCTATTTTGCTATAAATACATGCTCTCTCTGCCTCATAAATTACACAACACTTCAACTCTCTCCTCTCATATTCTCCCTTTCTCTCTTCTGTTCTGAATTTCTGGGTATAGCTTTTATTCTCGTTCCAAGTATCACAGTTCCGAGTGGGCGGAGCTGCGTGGAGGCTGTAGTGTTATCCTTGGGGAACTACCGACACTAAGCTGATCGCCACCACGGTCGTACCAGAAAAAATAGTTTTCAAGGCAGTGGCTTTTACCACGGCACTACTACTTACGTCGGTATATCTAATCTCTGTTTTTTGTTACGGCATTTCTCGTCTTACAATTTGAAAACTATTGTTTTGCTGTAACCATGTCTGTTATTTCGAAAATTGTACCCGACATGTCAAAACTTGAGGCCTTAGACAGAAATAATTATAAGCGTTGGTCCCAGAAATTGTTGATGTTCTTTGAGCAATTAGAAATTGATTATGTGTTGTTTTCTGACCCGCCTACCCCTATAACTATTACTTCTGTTGAGAATACCCCTCCTGCTGCAGCAGTTATTAAATCTAATGACGAAACTGTTAAAATGTTTGAAAAAGACAACAAAACTGCTAGGTGTCACATTTTGAATAATATGACAAACACCCTGTTCGATTTATTTGCTATCAATAAGTCGGCTAAGGTTATTTGGGAGGCTTTAGAAACCAAGTATGGGGCTGATGACGCGGGGAAAAAGAAATATGTTGTGGGAAAATGGTTGGGATTTCACATGGCTGACGGGAAATCTATTATGGAACAAGTTCATGTCTATGAGAACTTATGTGCTGATGTTGTGAATGAAGGCATGAAACTTGATGATATATTTGTAGCTAATGTTCAGCTAGAAACATTCCCTCCCTCCTGGTATGATTACCGAAACCAACTCAAACACAAAAAGAAAGACCTGTCCCTTAAGGAACTTATAGGACATATGAGGACCAAGGAAGCTAATCGCCTCAAAGACCTTCCTGCTGGTCAATCTGTGACTGTTTCTGCTGTTGCTGCTGTTAAAGCTAATCTGGTTGAGTCTGGTGGTCCGTCTTATGCTGAGAAATATAAGGGTAAGGGTAAGGCCAAGGTTGGTCAGAGTAAGAACCAGGGTCCTGCAAAGAAGAATGGTCCAGGGAAGCATACCAAACCGGTTCCTAAGATTCAGAAAGCTAAGGGTCCTATTGTTTGCTATGTTTGTGGAAAAATTGGCCACAAAGCCTACCAATGCTCAGAGAAGAAATCTGCTGAAGCCAATGTTGTTGTAACTGATGACATCATTGCAGCTGTGGTTGTGGAAGCTAATCTGGTGGGTAATGCTGCTGAATGGGTCCTGGATACCGGAGCTTCGAGACACCTCTGTGCTGAAAGGGGGTTATTTGCTGAGTTCGAGGAAGTAGCTTATGGGGAATGCGTCTACATGGGTAATTCTTCATCTGCAAAGATTACAAGCAAAGGCAAGATCTTTCTTAAACTCACCTCGGGGAAAACACTTGCTCTCACTAATGTTTTATTTGTTCCCTCATTGCGTCGAAACCTCGTGTCTGGTGCCTTGTTAAACAAAGCTGGTATGAAACTTGTTTTTGAGGCTGACAAGGTTGTAATGTCGCGTAACGGGGAATTTGTGGGCAAGGGTTATCTTTCTGGGGGTCTTTTTGTATTGAACACTGATTCTGTTTTTAATAATATTGCATCTACTTCTGCTTATATCGCTGAGTCTCTTGATGTTTGGCATGGTAGATTAGGTCATGTGAATGTGGATTACATTAAAAAAAGCTTAGAACTATGAGTTTAATTCCGAGTTTGACGAGTAAAGAATTCTCTAAATGTGCTAGCTGGGTTGAGGCTAAGTTTACAAAGACACTTAGTAAACCTGTGACTACTAGGAACACGAGTCTTCTTGAGTTAATTCACACCGACCTAGCTGACTTCAAAAATGTTGCAAGTAGAGGTGGCAAGAATTATTATATTTCATTTATAGATGACTGTTCTAGATACACTCGTGTCTATTTGCTTAAGACTAAAGATGAAGCTGAACAATCTTTTATAAATTTTAAGAATGACGTTGAGAACCAACTTGACAGGAAAATTAAAAGGGTAAGATCAGATAGAGGAGGCGAGTATAAGTCTAATTATCTAACCGATTTCTGTGCTGCAAACAGGTTAATACATGAGACTAATCCACCTTACTTACCCTAGTCTAATGGTGTAGCTGAACGCAAAAATAGAACCTTAAAAGAAATGATGAATGCGATGCTTTTAAGTTCTGGCCTATCTGACGATATGTGGGGGGAAACAATTCTTTCAGCTTGTCACATTCTTAACCGTGTACCTCATAAGAAAATCGACAAGACACCCTACGAGATTTGGAAGGGCTATCCTCCTAATCTGAGCTTCCTTAGGGTATGGGGATGTTTGGCTAAAGTGGGTTTACCTGATTTTAGGAGACCTACCGTTGGACCTAAGACCTATGATTGTGTGTTTATAGGTTATGCTCAAAATAGCTCTGCTTATAGATTTATGTCTTTGAGTGATCGTTCTATATCTGAGGCTAGAGACGCTGAATTTTTTGAGCATGTTTTTCCTTTTCAGAAAACTGTTGTACCATCTCCTAGTTTATCTGTTGCATCTTCTGATATGTCTTCACATGCTAGTGCTAGCACTTCTATTGATGTTTCTATTGAACCTAGAAGAAGTAAAAGACCGAGATGCCCAAAGAACTTTGGTGATGATTATGTTACAACTATGTTGTCTGAATTTGGATACTCTGTTTGTGCTAGTGATGAGTTTGTTTCAGCTTTTTTAATAGAGGATGATCTCAAAACTTATAGTGAGGCAATGAAATCCATTGATGCTAATTTTTGGAAAGATGCTATTAAAAGCGAACTTGATTCTATTGTGGCTAATCAGACTTGGGAGTTGACTGATTTACCTAAAGGTAGTAAACCCATTACGAGTAAATGGATCTTTAAAAAGAAAATGTGACCTGACGGTACAATAGAGAGGTTCAAAGCTAGACTTGTAGTTAGAGGCTTTACACAAAAGAAGGGCATTGATTATTTTGATACCTACTCTCCTGTGACCAAAATTTTGACTATTAGAACTCTTGTCGCCTTAGCTGCTATTCATAACCTTGTTATACATCAGATGGATGTTAAAACTGCTTTTCTGAATGGTGAACTAAGGGAAGAGATGTATATGTCTCAACCTGAAGGTTTTGTGATTAAAGGTCAAGAGAGTTAAGTGTGTAAACTGAACAAGTCACTCTATGGTCTGAAACAAGCACCTAAACAGTGGTATGAGAAATTTAACAACACTTTGATGAGTAATGGTTTTGTAGTTAACAATTCTGATTCATGTGTTTATTCCAAGAGAATAGAATCTGATTGTGTGATTATATGCCTATATGTTCATGACATGTTGATACTTGGTAATAATTTAGATGTGGTAATTAGAACCAAAGGGTTTTTCTCATCACAATTTAAGATGAAGGACTTAGGAGAAGCTGATGTTATCCTAGGGGTTAAGGTCATCCGAAACCCCTATGGAATCTGTCTAAGTCAATCTCATTATGTTGAAAAAGTGTTGAAAAAGTTTAACTGCTTTGATTATGTGCTTGCAAGAACACTCTATGATCCTAGTATACCGCTATGTAAAAACTTGGGTAAGAGTGTTTCCCAAGAAGAGTATGCTAAAATCCTAGGTAGTGTGATGTTTTTAATGAACTGTACTCGACCAGATATTGCATATGCTGTTAGTAGACTGAGTCGTTATACACATAACCCCAGTAATGAACATTGGAATGCTCTTCGTCATTTACTAAAATACCTAAGAGGAACAGTTGATCTGTGTTTGCATTATGGTAAATTTCCTACTGTGCTAGAAGGATTTTGTGATGCGAACTGGGTTTCAGGTAACGATGAGATCTGTTCTACTAGTGGTTATGTCTTCACCATGGGTGGATGTGCTATATCGTGGAAGTCTTCTAAACAGACTTGTATTGCACGCTCCACCATGGAATCGGAGTTCATAGCTCTTGAGTTGGCAGGACAAGAGGTTGAATGGTTGAGAAACCTTTTAGCTGATGTACCAGTATGGGGCGGACGGCTGACACCGGTCTCCCTACACTGTGACTCACAAGCTGCTATTGGTGTCGCGAGGAATAGTGTCTATAATGCGAAAAAGAGACATATTCGGATAAGGCACGCTGCAGTTAGACAACTCCTTGATAATGGAGTGATCGCTTTGGACTATGTGAAGTCCGAAAGCAATCTTGCTGATCCCTTTACTAAGGGGCTGGCTAGGAGACTAGTCGTTGATACGTCGAGGGGAATGGGTCTTAAGTCCTTAAGTCAAGTGAATGAGTGACACTTGACTAGGTCTAAAGTCTTCATTCCTATGGCGTTGTATGATTCATAGCCTTTATGGTAGTGTTTTTGAGACGCACTTGATGAATTATACACCAAGTTGGACTGATGTCCTTAATGGCTCGTGTGAGAAGTGCTATTGAGAAGCACTTGAGCCACCTATGCAGGTGTGATGATCACAAGACTATAAGAAGTCTTGTGAACATGTCTGCCAATACCAAGTTAAACGCATCGCTCTAAAAGAGAACGTTGCACTTTCGCGGAACGGTCTTAAGTCGAAGGTATGATATGTGTTGTGGGGGGTATCAACCGAAGCTCAGCTAGGAATTCAAATCGAAAGATATTCTCTCGCTATAAGTAAGTTGTTTCCTCATCTCACTAAAGTGTCAATTCAAATCGAAAGATATTGATACCTAAGTATCCAATCCTTCCTCTACCCAGGAATTTTTCTTTCTCTGTCTCGGGCGCCCCTAGTAGGGGATTGTTGGAAATAGGGGCTTTTAAGCCTTTGAACATATTTTTTACTATCCCACATAGGAGAGGAAAGGAAGTGTGTATGTGTTTATATATATTCACTCTTTCCCTTACTTATCACTAGTGGGTAAAGGGGGTCTTTTGTAGAGACTCTGCGAGGTGCTTAATTCAGCTCGCGTGCCCGAGCCCGGCCCGGTTCCAGTTCCGGGATCCGGGATTTGAGATTTGGCAATCGCCTGCGGCGGGCTATGCCTACCTTTTTGGGTAGAGTACGAGTTTTTGTATTGTCCAGGTTCATTCGTTCTATGTTGATAGAGTCAGTCAACATTGCTGTTAGTGGGAGAGAGTGTCACTCCCACTTTCTCGAGTTGTTGACTGAGTTTCAGGAGCAGTTTCTGCCTCCTGTAACAGCTGCTTTTTTGCTATAAATACCTGCTCTCTTTGCCTCATAAATTACACAACACTTCAACTCTCTCCTCTCATATTCTCCCTTTCTCTCTTCTGTTCTGAATTTCTGGGTATAGCTTTTATTCTCGTTCCAAGTCTAACAGTTCCGAGTTGGCGGAGCTGCGTGAAGGCTGTAGTGTTATCCTTGGGGAACTACCGGCACTAAGCTGATCGCCACTACGGTCGTACCGGAAAAAATAGTTTTCAAGGCAGTGGCTTTTACCACGGCACTACTACTTACGTCGGTATATCTAATCTCTGTTTTTTGTTACGGCATTTCTCGTCTTACCATATTAACTTGCAATATTATGCAACATTGCCGGAACATTAGGTTAACAAAAATATGATTTTAAAAGACTCTTGCTACATCTCCTTGGACAACAATCCAACCAAAAAATCGATTGTTACTCAAAATGGGAAAAGTTTACGACTTGCTTTATTGAAAACTTCTATTTTACATCTTTCCTCTTTTGTATAAGATAAGTTCTAACTTTTCAGAAATTAAAGAGATATTTTCATACTCAAGCTTTGCTTTTTACGTACCAATTTTACTATAAGCTTTTACTCTTTTCTTTAGGTCTTATTTTATGGATACATACCGTCGATACCTGCTAAACAACTACTCACCATTTGTCGGGATTATCTAATTGATCACGGTAGAGATACAAGACAATTCCAAACACTGTCAGTCAACACATACATAATCAATAGCAAGTGCAATAATAATAATACAATCATCACACATATCTGGCGCGATCAAGTAGCAACAATGGGCCCTACCGCAGCAGGTGTTGGAGCTAGTGTCCTCCACAGTTAGTGCAATAACATAAATAAATCTCTATAGGTTCACAGGGTATACTTTGTATTATAATCAGTTGATTAACGATTATCAATAACGGTTGGCTTGCTAGATATGTTTGACGTTATTGTCATACAGATGGCGGTGATCAACTGGTCCCTAAAAGTCACACCTAAAGGATGTGTTTGAGAGATGTGATTATTTGAGAAAATAATCATATTGATGCCTTATTAAATGACTAAAAGGTTAGTCGATGTTTTTGACTAAAAGGTTAGTCAATGTGATGATGACAGATTATTTAATAACGATTAAATAAAGTTAGCTGAGACGAATTAACTGTAATTCGTAAATTGAATATAAAATGTTATATTTAATTGTTGTATATAATGTAAGCTAATTAAACATAAACCGTTATAATTAATTGGCAAATTATAAATATACGGATATTTATAACTAATGATGTATTATAGTGATGTCGGTACATGACAAATGACGATTATAATATATTACATTATATTGGAAGCTAAGATAACCAAAACAAAAGTGTCTAGATACACTCTGTTTTTCGGTCAATGGGTGGTTATATTGAGGAGAAAATAATCTCCCCAAAAAAACCTAATGGTGCCGTGAGAAAGCAAGGGTAAGAAAAAAAATTCAGATTTTTATTCTAACCCTAATTCATTCTCTCTTGTGCCTCCATCATTCACATCTCGCAAAAAGAAAAGAAACAGTATTCTTTTCTATCTTTTTCTAGCAAAACCTAAGGCATATCTTGATCAATCTTAGGTGCAACGATTAGGAGATATCAAATTTTGATATTTGTTCTTAGGCCATTAAAGCAAGGACTAAAGGTTATTTCTAATCTCTCGCTTATTATGCATTTTCGTTTATGACTATTAATCATATAATCATAATTTCATTATAATCCTGAATGATTTAAAGGGAAGTATACGGATATTTTCCCACAAGTGGTATCAGAGCCAAAGGGCTATGAAATTGTTTATATGATTTTCGTAAATATTGAATTTGTATAATTCTTAATAAAAAAAAAAATTTCAATTCGGCAAAAATTTTTTTATGCCGTATGTTTTTTTTTAGGGTTCCATTTTGATTCAAATATTGTTATTTTAAAAGGTTGAGATAATAATATATGAATTTGTAGATGTTTTGATTTAATAATGATTGAATTAAAACGTAAATGGAATTTGATATGAATGTTAATGAACATCCTTTTGCTTTATATTTTCGGTATAAAATGATCTAGATATTCATGTTAAAAGGTTAATTTGAATCATCTAGTTTGTATCAATGTTTAATATCGATTAGATATTGTTTGTTTGTACCGATCTAGTAAATATAAGCATGATCGAATTAAAACCGTTTAATTTGATTAATTTTTTTTGCTGCAAGTGTACTGTTCATGTACTGTTCACAGTTATAAAAAAAAATCTGTTTTTTTTATTGACAGCTGCGTTTTTGTGAAAAAAATATAAAAAGAGTTTTTTTTTGGTTTTTGTATAAACCGAAAGAAAGAAAGAAAAAAAATAATTGGTACCTGCTACTGTTCATACGTGAACAGTATTTAAAAAAAAATTATTTTTTTTTTATTAAACCAATTTTTGTTTTGTACATTATAAAGATAATGTATGATTGTTTTTGTGAAAAAGTTCACAAAATTTTTGATACCATGTTATTTTAAAAAGGTTTAAAAGAATGTTGTTGTAATTCATATTGATTATGAATTTCATTGGATTTTGATTGAAATCTCGTGATGAATTACGGAATCGTCACATGATTTAATGGTGGTTTGGATAATTAATCAACATATTTTATGCATTATGTTTTGTATGATTAATTTTTAGTTGATGCTTTTATTATTTTGAATGTTGTTTGAATGGTTTTATTTTACGCATTTTTGTACTATCAGTTGTAATTTACTAGTGTGGCCTTAGTAGATTATGTTTTCGTAATGATGGAAACATAGTCATGGTTGTATTTTGAGATCTCGTATCTCCCCTTTGTAATTTTAATTTTTGGAATCATTTTGAATTAGAATGTAAATAAGTTTACATTTGTAATTTTTAAAATGTATTTTGAGAAGATTCAAGATGGAGATCGGATGGCTCACTCCCGCTATATGGACCAAGATGGAACATCAAGACAAGCTTCTCGGGTCCAAGGGTGGATTCCAACTTGTATTTTGTTCATTTTGGTAGTTAGGCCACACTAGGTGTTTTATTTTGCGTTTTATTTTTCCATTCTCGTTGCTTTATTCACATGATAGATAATTGCATCATATTCCGCCTAAACCAAACCACCTAAAAATGCATGAAAAATGATTCATACAGTTTGAATATTTTAATCATGGACATACAGATGTCACTCGCTTTTAGGGCCATCACCTTAGTTTAAATCATTCTCGAGTTGCTAGACATTCGTTCACTTAAAATGAATTAAAGTTAAGATGATGGGACCTTCCCCTATAAATAAAATTGAGACTAGTCTTTATAGGGAAAACTACTATGAACCCCTTCTTCGTCGGAAGTCATAATATGACCCCTTCTACGTTGGGTAAGTAGTGAGTGTTGACCTATTTTTATCTCAACATTATAGTACGAGTAATATCTCGTGATTATGATGGACTAAAGATAGAATTTACAGAAATTTATCGACCAGGAATTCTAAAAGTAGAATTAGCCAAGAGGTTGGCTTATCAATTTACAGAAATTGAGTCTTGGGATCATTTATATAATTCTTGAGGGAGGTCAATTGTATAAATGCACGAGTCATCGCATTAAACAGTTTTTCATTAGACTCAAATTTAAAACGATGAATACTTATCATATTTATTTTCTTTTTCACAGTTTTTGAATTCGTTATATACAGATATAACTGCTAATAACAAATGGCTGGCCATACTGATGACCCAATGCCAAGTGCCACGCTCGGACGTGAGTCCTGGCTTAAGATTTTCATGGACAATATGAATCAGTCAACGCGACTGAAGAATAACGGGTCCAACTTTGCGGACTGGGAGGCGGCATTACGGAATGCTGTCATTGCTGACGGTAAGCTCAAGTACTTGACTGAGCCACTACCACCCAACCCAGGCCCTAGGTAGCACGGACACTCCTCCTAACTAGCCGTCCCGTGTCGGACACCGTGTCGGACACACGAACACCTATAAATAAGGAATGAGAGGTTGAAAAACTAAAAGAGATTGATTAGAAGATGAGTTAGGTGTGAAATGAGAATAAATTATAGTAAAAGTCAAATTTTACCTTCAATTATTTACATTTAATATCAAATACCAATATAAAAATAAAATCGTACGTTATATATAACTATAAAATATATATTTTATTAAATTTAACTGCCGTGTCCCGTGTCCTAAATTTCACGAGATGCCGTATCGCGTGTCCGTGTCGTGTCCGTGTCCGTTTTCGTGCTACCTAGCCCAGGCCCCAATGCAGGAGCCAATTGAATCACTTGCTTATAGTGATTTCGTAATGGAGGCGGATGCGATAAAGAACGTACTCATCTTTTCAATGGAATCAAATTTGCAAAGGCGATTCATTGCCCATGGTGCGAATAAGATTTTCACCACGCTCTCTAACGAGTTCTCGAAAGCTCCGAGGATCGTTAGCTATGAGCATACATGTCGCTTCTTTGAGGCGAAACTCCAGAAGGGCCAAGCGGTTAGCACACACATTCTTGATATGATTGAGAATGTCGAGAAACTGGAGGCACTTGGTTGCAAAATCGATGAGAAGATCGTCATAGACCGCGTTCTTCATTCACTTCATGATGGTTTTGCCCTTTTCAGGGCAAATTACTATATGAATGATATGAAGAAGAGTCTTCATCAGCAACTCAACTCACTTATGTACAGACGGATGAGGATCTGAAATTGAAGGGGAGTCTGAAACAGGACGTTCTCATGATTGCAAACAAGGGCAATGGTAAGGGCAAGGCTCAGGCCAACCTAGCTGTAGGGAAGCCGAAATTCAAAAAGCCAGGACAAGGCAAGAGTGGGCCTGGTGAGACTAGTGGTAGCTCAAAAGGCAAGACAAAGAGCGATGAAGGTAACGTGGAGTGCCACCATTGCCACAAGCTTGGGCATTGGAGGAGGAACTGCCCCGTGTACCGTGAGGACATAAAAGCAGGCCGCGTCTCTCCTGTTGGTATGTCTTCTTCTTTTATTCATATGATTGAGATTAACCAT
Source organism: Heliosperma pusillum (assembly GCA_022085475.1). Taxonomy (NCBI): domain Eukaryota; kingdom Viridiplantae; phylum Streptophyta; class Magnoliopsida; order Caryophyllales; family Caryophyllaceae; genus Heliosperma; species Heliosperma pusillum. Next base: position 48,192 of record JAIUZE010013075.1, read on the forward strand.
GCAAGTTTCGGAACTTGGGTATTAGATACGGGTTGTGGTTCTCATCTGTGTAATCATTTGCAGGGCCTAAGAAACATCACAACTCTCGCAAGGGGTGATGTGGACCTGCGAGTGGGGAATGGAGCAAGAGTAGCTGCCGTTTCAGTGGGAACATATGTAATCCAACTTCCGAGTGAATTTGAGGTATTTCTGAATAACTGTTACTATGTACCCAGTTTATCTAAAAACATTATTTCTGTTTCCGTACTTGATAAGGACGGTTTTTCGTTTGTAATAAAGGATAATAGATGTATTTTCTCTTTAAACGAAATGATTTATGGTAAAGCAGTTTCCATGAATGAGATTTATGTTTTAGATCAAACCACAGATATAATGCATGTGAGTAGTAAGAAAGCAAAGGTTGGTGACAAAGATCAAACCTATCTATGACATTGCCGTACTGGGGACACATAAATGAAAAAACGGTGAAGAAGTCATTGAAAAGGGGACTATCTCCCATTTGGACTATGAACTTTTGGCACGGTGAATCATGTCTCATAGGCAAAAATGACTCGAATTTC
>JAIUZE010013076.1:0-31537 GCA_022085475.1 Heliosperma pusillum
GAAAAATAATGTAGATGTGATATATATATTACATATAAATAGCAGAATTGTCCATCGAAAAAATAATAAAGTGGGTAATCGTATGATTATAAATAGGAGTCATCCTTAAACCTTAAGTATTAACCCAAAAATTTTGAATCTCTTAAATATTGTCTTCGAAATCTCTTAAAAGTTTTAAGATGTGGTGAATATACTATGTATAAATAGTAAAATGGTCCCACATCATAAAATTAACATAAGGTGGATGATCCCATGATTAAATATAGGAATCATTTTTGCACCTTATATAACAAACTAAAATCTTTTAAGTCTATTAAGTATTGTCTTAGACATCTCTTAAAAGTTTGTCTATTATTATCTTCACAATTGTTAAATTTATATAATCAAAATTTAATTTTAAAAGGTATTATTAAAAAAATTGAAGTATTGTAAAAAAAATTATGAAGATAATATAATTAGATTTGCGGTGAAAAAAACCTTGCAAAGTATAGAAATTCATATTATTTGCACATACTTGGTGTAATTCTTACGTTATGGTTGAACTCTTAGATTTTAATTATATTTTTTAAATTAATTATTTTCCTTATAATATTATCAACTTTTCAACATTAAATTCATACATATACTTTCCAAGTTAGAGTTGAACTCTTAAATTTTGATTATGATTTTTAAATTAATTATTTTTCGTAATAATATTATCAACTTTTCAGCTTTTTAGAAACTCTTTAAATAAAAACTAAACTCATAAATATTATTTGTCCCACATTGAAAAATAATGTAGATGTGATAAATATGTTACATATAAATAGCAGAATTGTCCATCGAAAAAATAATAAAGTGGGTAATCCTATGATTATAAATAGGAGTCATCCTTAAACCTTAAGTATTAACCCAAAAATTTTGAATCACTTAAATATTGTCTTAAAAATCTCTTAAAAGTTTTTAGATGTGGTGAATATACTATGTATAATTAGTAAAATTGTCCCACATCATAAAATTAACATAAGGTGGGTGATCCTATGATTAAATATGGGAATCATTTTTGCACCTTATATAACAAATTAAAATCTTTTAAGTCTATTAAGTATTATTGTCTTAGACATCTCTTAAAAGTTTGTCTATTATTATCTTCACAATTGTTAAATTTACATAATCAAGATTTAATTTTAAAAGGTATTATTAAAAAAATTGAAGTATTGTAAAAAAAATTATGAAGATAATATAATTAGATTTGCGGTGAAAAAAAACCTTGCAAAGTATAGAAACTCATATTATTTGCACATACTTGGTGTGGTTGAACTCTTAAATTTTGATTATATTTTTTATATTAATTATTTTACTTATAATATTATCAACTTTTCAACCTTAAATTCATACATATACTTTTCAAGTTAGAGTTGAACTCTTAGATTTTGATTATATTTTTTAAATTAATTATTTTCCTAATAATATTATCAACTTTTCAGCTTTTTAGAAAGTCTTTAAATAAAAACTAAATTCCTAAATATTATTTGTCCCACATTGAAAAATAATGTAGATGTGATATATATATTACATATAAATAGCAGAATTGTCCATCGAAAAAATAATAAAGTGGGTAATCCTATGATTATTAATAGGAGTCATCCTTAAACCTTAAGTATTAACCCAAAAATTTCTAATCTCTTAAATATTGTCTTAGAAATCTCTTAAAAGTTTTTAGATGTGGTGAATATACTATGTATAATTAGTAAAATTGTCCCACATCATAAAATTAACATAAGGTGGGTGATCCTATGATTAAATATAGGAATCATTTTTGCACCTTATATAACAAATTAAAATCTTTTAAGTCTATTAAAATTGTCTTAGACATCTCTTAAAAGTTTGTCTATTATTATCTTCACAATTGTTAAATTTACATAATCAAGATTTAATTTTAAAAGGTATTATTAAAAAAATTGAAGTATTGTAAAAAAAATTATGAAGATAATATAATTAGATTTGCGGTGAAAAAAAACCTTGCAAAGTATAGAAACTCATATTATTTGCACATACTTGGTGTAATTCTTACGTTATGGTTGAACTCTTAGATTTTGATTATATTTTTTAAATTAATTATTTTCCTTATAATATTATCAACTTTTCAACATTAAATTCATACATATACTTTCCAAGTTAGAGTTGAACTCTTAAATTTTGATTATATTTTTTAAATTAATTATTTTCGTAATAATATTATCAACTTTTCAGCTTTTTAGAAACTCTTTAAATAAAAACTAAATTCATAAATATTATTTGTCCCACATTGAAAAATAATGTAGATGTGATAAATATGTTACATATAAATAGCAGAATTGTCCATCGAAAAAATAATAAAGTGGGTAATCGTATGATTATAAATATGAGTCATCCTTAAACCTTAAGTATTAACCCAAAAATTTTGAATCTCTTAAATATTGTCTTAGAAATCTCTTAAAAGTTTTTAGATGTGCTGAATATACTATGTATAAATAGTAAAATAGTCCCACATCATAAAATTAAAATAAGGTGGGTGATCCTATGATTAAATATAGTAATCATTCTTGCACCTTATATAACAAATTAAAATCTTTTTAAGTCTATTAAGTATTGTCTTAGACATCTCTAAAAAGTTTGTCTATTATTATCTTCACAATTGTTAAATTTACATAATCAAAATTTAATTTTAAAAGGTATTATTAAAAAAATTGAAGTATTGTAAACAAAAATTACGAAGATAATATAATTATATTTGCGGTGAAAAAAACCTTGCAAAGTATAGAAACTCATATTATTTGCACATACTTTGTGTAATTCTTAGTATATTATTTGTACCACATTGAAAAAATATGTAGGTGTGATGAATATATTACCTATAAATAGTAGAATTGTCCGAAAATTATCATAAGGTGGGTGATCTTATGATTACCAATATGAATCATATTGGGAAATAAAGTTTCAACCTAAAATCTTTTGAGCCTCTTATATATTGTCTTACGGAGCTCTTAAAAGTTTATATTATAATCTTCACTATAGTGAAATTTATATCATTAAAAATTAATTTAGAAAAGTATCTTAAATAATAATTTTGATGGTAAACTATTTAATGTGTTACTTGTCCCATATTGAAAAAAAAAATATGTATGGTGACTGGTGAATATATACTACGTATAAATAGTAAAATTGTACCACATTGAAAAATTCTCTTAAGTATTGGTTTAATGAACCTTTAAAATTTTGTATTATTAACTCCACAATAGTGAAATTTACATCATCAAACTTAATTTAGAAAATTTAGGAAAGTATTATATAAGTAATAATTTTGATGGTGTACTACTTATTAATAAGTTATTTGTCCCACATTGAAACATAATACAAGTGTGGTAAATATATTACGTATAAATAGTATAATTGTCCCACACCAGAAAATTATGATAAGATGGGGTAATTCTATACTTATAAATAAGAGTCATCCTTGGAACTTAGATATCAAATCAAAATCTTTTGAAACTCTTAAATACTGTCTTAATTAATAAAGAGCTCTTAAAAGTTTGTATCCACCTTAGTGAAACTTACATCATCAAAAATTAATTTAGGAAAATATCATTTAAAAATAAAGTGAAAAATCTTTTATTTATCTCAATATACATTTCCTATATTATATTCAAGTGGTGCTTATAATTTTTATATAAAATTTTTTACATTCATTTCACAAAAACATATTGTGAAAATGAGTCATCCTTCAACTCAGATATTCACCCAAAGTCTTTTGAATCTCTCAAGTATTATCTTACAGAGATCTTAAATGTTTGTATTATTATCTCCACCTTAATTAGATTCGTGGTAAAAAAAATGTTAGCATAAGCTGAGGTGATCAACCCAAAATCTTTTTAGTTGCTTGAAACATTGTCTTAGAGAGCTTGATTCTTAGGTACTTTGGATCATTTTTCGAGTCATAATATAGATCAAATATAACTTGAGTCCCGACAAGGTTGGTAACATATGTTTAAAATAGAAGTTGAATCAATATATCAAAATTAATTTTTAAAAATTTTTTGAGTATATTTTATTATAGTCTTAAAACTTCAAAAGTTCATTTTTATAAGTTAAGTGTCATAGGAAAATTACGAAAATGACAATAACGTAGATCCGTGCATTACACAGGCATGAAATCTAGTCTTTTAGTATAAGGGGATGTTTAAAAAACCTAACCATGTTGTACGGGTTTAAAACTAATTGTAATGGTATATGTTCCTTTCTTTGAAACCTCAAAACAAGTAATTGGGTTGATTGCTAAACCCTTGAAAAGACTCGAGAAGGGTTTGGGGTTAAAATCAAAAGAAGAATGTCAGGCATAACCAGAACCACCAAACTCCATCGTTATCTCCGGCATCTCAATCTCATACACCAGCGTTCCTACTTGAGTTGTCCATTATCACCATTACCACACCTTCCCAACTCCTCTTCTCTCTCTCCTATCAACTTTAGGGAACTCAATTCCTTCAGATTATCCCACAGGTACCTTGCCACTTCTGCTGAAATCCCTTCTTCCGGCGATGGCGAAAAATCTCACAAATCACAACAATCTGCTGGCGATGCTGGAAAATCCATTCGTGGATCGGTATTTTCCACTTACATTTTCGCTTTTTTGTTGGTTGTTGAAATGAAATGATTGAAATTGATTTTAATATGATTTTGATATCTGATATTGTGGTTTCTTGAATCCGTTGAATTGTATACGTTTGCTTTCGGCACAACATTTTTATTAAAATTTTGTACTGTTGGTGGGTTGCAGCCTGTTTCGTGGATAAGCCTCGTTTTGTTGCTTGTTACTGGAGCAGGAATCGTGTACTACTACGACACCCAAAAGAAGCGCCATATTCAAGGTAGATTACTATGGTGAGTCTGTCGTCTTTTTGGTCTTACTAATTACCCCTTCTTATTTCAACATTCAATTAAGTACTCCCTCCGTCATTTGTTTATCTTTGTTTTTGGCACAAAAACCAAGAAAAGAGTAGATGAACATCTGTGGTTATACTTCGTGAATGACAAGTGGACAATTTTTCAATTGGGTTTTCAAATTACTCATACAAAACTCTCATAATAAAGAAAGGTGGACGAATGAGACACACTAAATTGGAAATGGTAAACAAATGATCGGGGTGGAGAGAATATAATGCATTTTGGAGCTTAAATAATTAGCCAATCAATAGCCGTCTTCTAGTAAAAAATACTCCCTCCGTCCTTGTTATTTGTTTACCTTTGATTGTAGCACAAAGACCATGAAAGAGGACGGGATGATTTGTGAGGTGGGGGGTTTTTAGCGGATGACAACCGGACAATGTTAATGATCAATTTACCTATAAAAAAACTTCCCAATATAGAAATGTAAACAAGTGATCAAGACACCTTAAAATGGAATAGGTAAACAAATGATCGGGACGAAGGGAATGATTTAAGTTAATATATACGTATGCTAACTGCTAGGATCTCTTTGATAGTGGTAGGCCAATTTTATATCGCCTGGTGTTGTAGATGTTATGGTACTGCTGATAGGGTATTTTCTCTAGACTAGGTTGCTGCTCTATCGGTTATGCTCATTCCAAGCTTCATACACCACATACGCAATCAATTTTTAATTTCATCCTTAAGAGTTTTTCCATTAACAGCTTAGAACTTCATAGACTCATAAAACAACCGTCTTTCAGTTGAGAATGGTTGCTGCTTCGTAAATTATCTGTGTTTAGTGCAAAGTAGACTGTGGGTTGATACAATTTTCATTTTGACGCCTTGGATTTTGTATAGTATCCCTGTTATAGTTCTAGAAATTATCATTGTAAAGAGTGACATTAAATCTGAGTAAATTTAAAAGGTGACCTATATTGAGTTTTGCAGCTAAAACGTTGTTTACTTGTTTATACTGAGTTGCCGTCTCTTGCAATTTTCATTACAAAATGCATATTATGTAGTTACTCTGTTTCCATATTTACTAGCGAGCTTCCTTTTTTAGTGTTCTCTCTTCCCCAACGAAAAAGTATTAAAGCATTGAGTTGTACAAACCATCCCTGTAGCTGGGTGCATCCTTTTACTGTGGTTATGGTGGGTACATGGTCTGACATAATCAAGCTCGTGATCCGTGTGAATTCCTGATTTTTGATCTCTTTGCAGAAATAGACAGTGCCTCAAATACAGTACGACAGGGACCCTCTGTTGGACAGGCAGCTATTGGAGGGCCATTCAACCTCATTAACCATGAAGGGAAAACTGTAACTGATAAAGACTTTTTGGGTAAATGGACTGTCATGTATTTTGGCTTTACACATTGTCCTGATATCTGCCCTGATGAACTCCTCAAACTTGCTGCGGCAGTTGATAAAATAAGTAAGTACTTTTTGCTTTGTGTAAAATAGTTTTAACTAGTATTTGCCAATCTTTTAGAAGTTTCCGATGCCTGGGGACCCGGGGTCCTATGAGGTTTATGCGCAAAAGGTTGAAGCCTTGAGCTATCGTTATTTTTAGTTGCGTATTATTTCCAAAAACATGATACATACACACTTCCTTTTAGCACTATCAAGAACTAGTGAGAGGGCATAGACCTGGCAAAGCTGACCCGACCCGATAAGGCTGACCCGAGACCCGGAACCCGAATTGATCCGACCCGACCCAGACCGAACCTTGACTGACCCAAAAGAGACCTGACCCAAAATAACCCGACCCGAAACCACCGACCCACAATCGTCCCGATTTGAAATGATCCTAAATGACCCAATTTATTGTGATTAGGGTGATAATGAGATGAGACGGCCCACGTGGAGCTCAAGCTTGGCTTGGTCCTAGTCGGATATGAATCGGAAAACTAACTTGACTTGACTCGAAAACTAACTTGATCATTTTGAGCTGAAAATGGCTTAAATGAATCGGATATGAATCTAAAATGGCCCAAACCCGAAAGCGACCCGACCCGACCTGACCCGAAAGATGAGCAAACCCGAGATGACCCTACCCAAACCTGACCCGCTTGACCCATTTGCCAGGTCTAGGCACAGGTGTATATAGGATGGCCATCAATATTTCATTAACGTTTTTACTTTTAACAGTGAGGATTTCTTTTTCTTGATAGTTTTGTTTACCTATTTATTGTTTTCTACAATTTTCAATTTAATATTGGGTGGGGGGACGAAATGATTGACCCTTTAACTCTCTGAGGGTTTCACAAGCAATTTACTAATGACCTGCAGTTAAATATTCATTCATCTGGATCTTGAGTGTTGCTGGAATGTTAGCCAGAAGTAAATTGCTGTGTCGTAATTTTTTTGTTGGAAAACATTTTAATGTGCTAATAAATTATTGTTTGCAGAAGAAAAATCAGGAATTGAAATCGTACCTGTTTTTATATCGGTGGATCCTGAAAGAGATACTGTTGAGCAAGTTGGTGATTATGTCAAAGGTACTAACTAAAAACAGATCGCATTTCATCTAAATTCACAACTTAATGTGACCTGTTTAGAATGGGATTATATAAGAATGGAGCTGCCATGATAAGATTTTTGAAATGCACGTATTTTGAGACAATCTGTTTTAAAGGCAAATCATTATCACTTAAGTGGCTATTTTTTGAGTAGCAAGTCATATAGATGCACTGATTTTGATTCCCCTTGATGTCCTCGTGATGGTATACCTATTATCTTGTCGAAACCAACGTCCAAATCTAGACATCATATACAATCAGCGATACATGGTTGTAGCTCATTTCTATTCTCAGATTCCTAACACTTTTGGATACATTATAGAGTTCCATCCGAAGCTGATTGGATTAACTGGTGATCCCGAGGAGATCCGAAAAGTTGCTCGTGCATATAGAGTGTATTATATGAAGACAACAGAGGAAGACTCTGATTATCTCGTCGATCACTCTATTGTTATGTAAGTATTGTCACTAATTGAAAAATATGTGATTGAATTTCAATGTGGTTCTCATGAACACTTTCTTCTTCTTCTTCTTCTTCTTTTTAAGCCCTAATAGATTTAGGGCAATGATTACCTATGTTGCTCGGACTCTTCAATATTACCTTGCGTACCCTTGTCGAACACTCGACACTCGGACATGGGCAGGACACTCGGACACTTCATTTCAGACCAAGAACAAGAATCTTTTTCATAAAATTAACGAATCTGACACTTGGACACGCACCCGTGTCGGATACTTCTAACCGAGTCCGAGCAACATAGATGATAACACCACTACCGTTTCTATTAATGCACTCAAGTTGTGAGAGAGTGAATAGTAAGATACCCAAATAATTAGCTTTTATTTGAGTGGCGTTAGTAGAAACTATAGCGGCGTTATCATTGCCCTAGATTTATGATAAATAATGTTATTCGTCGTGCGTTTTCTGTCTTTTAGACTTTTAGTTTGCGTTCTTACCTACCCTATCTTGATTCCTTGGAGGTCAAAGATAAAGCTCTAACTACATACTTCCCCCGTAATTACATGATGTTCCCATTTGACTTGTAAGGTCAAAGTTCGTAAACTTTATATAGAAAGTTATGGAACATTACGATAAGATATAAAATTATTTACTTCTGAAAGTAGTTTTCAGTTTGTCTGTGTTGCATTTTTGAATCTAAGATCGTCTTGTAGTTTATTATGTGGTGAATTACGCGGCACGCTTGGAAATACAATCTAGTGGCTAATCCTTATCTCATATTGTGCAGGTACTTGATGAGTCCTGAAATGGATTTCGTCAAGTTCTATGGGAAAAATAATAATATTGATGAGCTTACCAATGGTATAATCAAAGAGGTGAAGCAGTACAAGAAGTAGGTACAAGTCTTGTGCTTTTTCAGTATCTTAACATGGCGAAACAAACTGTGGGGCTTTTGTTATTTCGGATGCAGCTTTGCTCTGGTTTCAAGACTACATTTTTTGCAGCTTATGACATGATATAATACTTCAAATTCCAACCTTCGAGGTGAATTTTGTAGTTTTTGTTTAGAAAATACCCCCAAGTTAAGATATGATATCTCATGTTAGAAACAAACGAACCAAGTGCAGAAAGTAAGAAAAATAAACAAATCTTTATCGCTCCTGGAGGAGCCTTTTACTGGGTTCATCACTTATGAAAGAGGTGGACAAGTCATGTATTGACAATCCGAAAGGAGACGGATGGGCTTTATACGGTTGTAAGTTCAAATGCTCTTAGGGTTGTCATTGAATTGCCTTTGGAACTCTTTTCCCACCTACTAATCAATACAACTAGATGATGAATTCAGCGCAATTCGTTAACGCCAAACAACCCTGGTATCTTTAAACGGAAAGTTTCAAGGTAATCGCACCATAGCTCGGAGTTTGGAGGTGCTTCTTTCGCCATTTGGGCTAGAAATATGGTGTAAGCTAAAACTAAAATGATAAATTTGATGGTCATTGTTTGTGTCTTTGGCCTGAGAGGCGCTTCTAGTGGTGACTGTAATGTGTGCATCTCAAACATGTAGTCGTCTATACATCCTACCATTTCAAATGGCAGACAACCAAATGAAAATCAAAAGTTTCTCATTCCGTAGTTAAAAGGTTGAGATTGACCAAGTGATCTTAGAACAAGTGCGATTGTAATTCTCAGTTTTGAGTTTGTACAAGAGCTTTTAAAATAAAGTTATTGGGTTCGTTAAAATAACAACTGCTTCTAATTTAAGAACCAAGTTCTTAGATTATGTAAAAGGTTAACTTAATTAATGAGAATAACAAAATTAATAGTGGGTTCCAATTAAGAACAAGGTAGAAAGTTCGTCCATTAGAGGGTAACATTCTTAAACTTTGGAATTGGTGAATGACGACTTGGCAATGGAAGAACCTTCTTATATAAAATTCTTCCATTGAGTTGCACTTAATACTTCTTGGGATAATTTACTAAATCCTACACATTCTTTTCGTCTTATTTCGAATTGACCTCGTTCATTTCTCAGAGACAAATCAAAACTAAACAAAAATAGGTGCCTTGCAAACTGTCCGACGACGGAGAGAGGGGAAGGGGATGTCGACAAAGATGATGGCCTGATAAATTTACCTCATTCATTTGATGGTGTTTTATGCTGTTTGCCAATGATTTTATTAATAAGTTGGGCTGAAAACGGAAGTTACTGCCTTACTGGTACTAGCATGGTGTGCAAACTTGGTATTTTTGTTCATTCGATCTTGTTCATAAACAACGGCACAACCGCACAACTGGCAAGTCTGACCCGAACCGATAGATATCGAGAATTTTGTAAAACGAAATCGACCTGACCCTATGGCGACCCGTAACCCCATGATCTGATGAGAATTGAGACGCGGACCCGAACCCAACCCGACCGGATATTCACCCATTCACCCAATTAAATTGATGACACAACAATTTTTCGGCTTAATATTAATTAAAATGAAAATGATTTATTGTTTAGATGGATACCTCTGACATACTAATGAAGTAATTGAGCCAAATAATGGTTGTAAACAAAACTTAGTGGTAAAAAAAATGAAGTAATGCAATAAAGTAACCGTACCCGATAATGCGATAATGACCTGCCCTTATACATCATTTGACCCGAAGTGATCTAACCCGATAACGACCAGACACGAACCCGGCTCGCCCCGAAAGGGCAGGGTAACCCGATATAATCTGACCCGAGTTAAACCGACCCAAACCCGACCCGATACGAGTCACCCAATTGTCACCTCTAAACGTGGGACATCCCTTCTCAGCTATTAACTTCACATAAACACGGGTCACTTAATTTGTTTTGTAAATCTAGTCATTGATAATTTGATCAATTGATGAAGAAAGCAAAACCCTAATTGTGAAAATCCTGTAACATAAAAAAAATATTCTATTAACAAAATTGTTGATAAAATAAGAAAAATATTTGTGATGTGTGAATTAAGATCCATAATTCGAACTATTGATGAACAGAGCAAGTTTTGAGAAGAGTTTTTTTAGTTTGCTTTTAAAATAGAGGGTGGGATTGGAATAATATAGTAAAAAACCTGGGTGGTATTTTTGCATACTTTTTAGTGCACTATAGGTCTCAGACAGACATCTCCTGGAATGTGTCGGAAGTCGGAACATAACAGTAGTTAATTAACAAATTTACAAAAACACCTTATCTGAAATTCCCATGGACCAAAATTGCTTAGCAAACCAGGGGTAGCCAATTTCTAAATGGTGCATCTCTCAAAGCGGGCATCTATTTTTTTTTTTTTTTTTTTGGCAACGGTAAAATATAATGTTTACATAACAGTACGACCCATAAGATCGTAAATACAAATTACATTATTGAAAAGAAAAGTACGATTTTCTAATTTACTATAGAAGATGAGATGTCGGGTAACAACAATATGTTGGTGGAGTACGATAGCTTGGATTTGAGCTTCAGCTTGCACGACATCCACATGACGCGAGACTTCAACAGACCAACCAGGCATATGCTCTGAAGAGTGACGGGAACAAGATGCACTTACGCCACTGGGACGTAGTAATGAAAAGTTGAAAGCGAGCCAAACAAACTTGACTCGAGTGGAGATAAATCTCCTACATCTTGAAGAACCAACTAAACAGACCAAATACCGTTGACCCAAAAAGCTCCTCCAGCAGACGGACCAATACAAAAACTGCTCCTCAAACAAACATCTGGCCAAAGACACCAGAGAAACCCATCCTATGGTGCATCCAACATAGACCGGACGTAATCTCATCTCGACCTTATTCTTATAATAGGATATTGTTATTAACACTACGAAAAACAGAAGACACTTATACTTTTGCATAGCTAAATTGAAATGGATCGGACCACCGGAGCCAACCAAACCAACCCAATTTCCAAACCAACATAAACCTACCAAATCACATGTCCAATAAAACCACCCCAATCAGACCAACATCATACGATCATGGCAGACTACCAAACCAAACAAACACGGAAGAAGTGTCAATCGGCACCATCAGACACATCCACCTCGTCATAAAGACCAAAAACCAGAAAACAACATGAACAGTCTTGCATGCAACCATCAAAGAAAACGACGACCCAACGGAGACCATAAAACGTGCAATCTGGAGACGATAGGGGGGAGAGGGGCGAGGGGAAGGGGAACACCATACCGCTCCAAACAGCAACGACACAAAAAGGATGGGTTATGCCCATGCCAAAGACCCGACAGGTGGGGGAAGGGGGCGAGGGGGAGGGGAACACCAAATCGACCCAAAAGAAAAGAGCATAAACCACCAGGACACAGACAATATGGGTTATACCCATTAAATGACTGACTGAAAAAAAAACAGACACGGGGGAGTCGGGGAGAGGGGCGAGGCATCGTGTTGCATGCAAAACCAAAGAGTTCAAGAGAGATCGATCGATGACGAGGATAGACCACAGTGGCATGACCATTGCTAACACCTGAATGGAGGCAGGTAAGAAGCCAATCGATCGCATAGTTGACGGAGATGTGATCGGTCAATCACCGGAAATGGGTCAAATGATGAACCCATCTCCGGTGGGAAATGGTGGTTTATATAAGATGTGATTGATTAATCGCCGGAGATGGGCCAAAAGATGAACCCATCTCCAGCGAAAGGGTAGAAATATGTGGGGAAAGAGGGTGGAAGGCGGCGGCGGCAGCACAAGATTAATTAGGGTTAGGGAGTTTTCTTAGAGAGAAGGGGGAGGAAAAATTTTTTAGAGAGAGAATGAAAAAGCCGGGCATCTATAAATTTCAAGAACACTCCTACAAAATCAATTCGCATGTAAGACTAGCAACCCAATAATTCCTAGACATCCTCTTCACAAGATACGGTGATGGGTGAAAAGAGTAAATCATGGCAAATACAAGATTACAAGCCTATCCATGCAGTCATTACTCCTAATATTCCCATCACATACCCTGCGACAAATACAAATCTAGCAATATTGTAACGCAAGTCAATATGGGTTGATGTATCATGAATGGAGCCTCGTAATACACGAAACCAGATAAACTATACACTCCGTACCATACACAGGGCAAAACTTGAGGAAGAAAATCGCCTTTCTTCCTCCAAATAATAGAAAATTATACAGGCTATTCTCAGTTCCACATTGTAAACATTATTACAACTCTAATCCTGAGTTTATTGGGCATATTGCCATATGCTATAACATTCCAAGACAATTTAATTTCTGCAAACCCCTCTGAATGAGGGTTTGGGGCCAATCTCGTGTACACAATTGCGGTGGCGCTTGAAAACAGGTGAAGTATGAAACTTTCATCATCTGTGAGAATCCACATGAGCATCTAAACAATTCTAGGACATGAAACAAACGGTCTAAAAATCCTATCACCAAGTTAAGCAGCTCAAGTATTTAGTGAATCAAGATATATCTGTACTTGAGGCATCACTTGTCAACTTCATCAGGGATAGTAGCCTTTCCCAGATACACTTGCTGCATCTCCTCCCTCCATATCTTCAAAAGAAAAAAAAAAAAAAGTAAATTTAATTGTATTTTTTCTAATTGGAAATGAAGGGGTTTATTTATTGAGCATCTGTGAACCAATAACATACCATTTGACGGAACTCTACTCGTATATGAGGTACGTTTGTCTTGTGAATGTCGTTCCCTTCTGGTCCTCTTTTGTAGTACTGCTGTCCGATCCAATGAGTCTATTGGCAACAAAGAATATAGCACCAAGTTACAAAAAGAAATAAGTATAAAGAGCACCCGTAAAATGGGCGAGGCTTATATGTAATGGTTGAACCATGTGAAACCAATCCATATTCCTATGTATTCCTCATTTGATTATCACAAATATTTCAGACGGAAGTATCCGACTTGAGGCTTACGGGTCAAAAAATGACCCATTTGTATAGATAGGACAAACATCTTGTCATTCCCTAGACATTTCATTTTGTCTTATCCATACAAGTGGGGTACTACTTGACCCATTTTAACTTAAGACGGATATATCCGTTATCCGTCTTAAGAGAGACTTATTGATTATAGGGTTAATGGATTGGTCCAACGAAATGGTGTGGCTCAAACGCTGAGGTTAACTCCTATCCACTAGTTATACTACTTATTTTTTCAAAGAATTATACTACTTAATGTGATTTAATGCATTCCACCTGATAAATGGGTACAGGAACGAGGAATCCATGTTCTAAAACTAAGACATTTACAGGAACATATTAAGTATCCTCCCTATTTGTCTGAAGACAACTAACTAATCAATCATATGGCCAGCATAAGAAATACTTGCTTCACTAATGTGGGCAAGAGATGCAAGACACAACCCATAATCACAAACTCTCCACAATCAAAACTAATGTTATACGAGAAATACCTTCAATGCATGAGAAAATCCAGATTGAAGGACAGAATTACGGGCGATCTCACACAAATCACATGAACTTAGCTTCCACACCTATCAAAGAGAAACATTTTAGATCACGACAACAAAATTCTCAGCAAGTATACCAAACAGGAAGACACTCACTGAGGCAGCAATGCTGTATTCTTCCACTAACGGCTCCTTGGTTAAATGAATTTGCAACGGGTCATCTGTAGATAGGGATACATTTAGACCACGCAAGAAGAAGACAGGAAAAGGGTTCCGATGATAGTCCAAAAATAAAGAGTTGTTGCTAAGAGGAGACATTGCTAGCCCAATCTGAATAGAGAAGAGTAAACGATGTTAAGTACTTGTCCAGTTATGATAAGATAAATCAAGTACACAACTAGTTGAAATAGAGATTCCTTCAAGAATACCTGCGCTAAATAATATAGATACTGGAGTACAGGAGATTTCCTCAAATTAATTCCATGAGCAATATTATGACATGTGAGGAAAGATGCTGCAAGATGATCGACGTCGCCAGCCTGAAAATCAGATAGAAAAGATTAAAATCTATTTCTAACAATAAGATTTGAATAAGACAGCCCAAACAATGATTAGCCACTGCTTAGGGTTCTATGAGCTCATAAATGAGAGTAAGCTTTTGGATTTGAAATAACAAAGTATCTCTGTTACAATATTTCCCTTTGTTCATCCATGAAACATCTACTCATCTAATAATGCCATGCCCCATGGGATGAGAGTTCTAGACACGTATTTGCATTCACGACATGTGTAATGAACATGCATCCTTGAACTCAGAAAGATTGCATGTTACTCTAGATAAAGGTGTGAAGCAGTTTCGATAATCTACAAGCAAAACACTAAACATATTCAGAATATAAAAAACCTCTCAATCTCTCCTTTGAAAATTAGCCGTCTCTTACAAAATATAAACACTTCTTTGTCATCTGGCCAACTAAAAGGGAGACCTTAGGTACTAACGTGGCCAGTGAAAGGGGATGTATACCAAGTTTTATCGTATGAAATAGACAAATTCTTGATGCAGAAAATCAAATTTAAAGGAATTATATTTCGTTACGTACCTCTCCACAATGCGGCCTGAACTTTATCGTTGTCATACCCTTGGACTCACGCAGCTGCCAGATAAATAGCCAAAAAATTAATGTTATGTCACTAAAAAGAGTAGCTGTTCACCCCCAACGAGGTCATAAGAACTGTCCCCGGCAGGACACCATCAATCCCACCGCCGACAACGATAAATTAAACTTCAAAAGGCAGGGTAAAGGAGGTTGGATGTATGCAGCATTGCAGCCTTACCCTTGTATTAACAAAGGAAACAAGTTGTTCAGGATGCCACAAAATAAAATTGCGTCACATAAAACATCATCTGACATTGTATACATGATTGGTCAAGATTTTCATGTCAAAGTCTCACAAAATAATTAATGTGTACAAAAGATTTCACTTAGTTGTTAGACGGTAAGACACTGATTTTTTATGTTGCCATGATAATAAATATACAAAAGAAAAATTAGAGAAGAGAGTTCCACACAATACCTTATTTAGCGTATAGAGATTTGCATAACAATAGTACACATAGTACGAATACGCTGGATTGAATATATTGGTCCACTGGTCTGGCGTGGGCATATGCTTGGTGGGGCGTCTTTCTGGTTTGCTTTCATCATCCACCAGATCTAGTCCGACCACCTTGAGAGCCATAACCAAATTATTATACACAATTATAACATTAGAGTAATAAGAAGAATGACATCCACCAGAGATAGGATCACTTGCTTAAGTGACACAACTTGTAGTAACCTATGTTATTACGCACGCACAAATGGAGTGCTTAAACTATCAATACCTGTATTACCCATTCCAATAAAATGACCTCTGATGGATCTGACCTTTTCGAATAGTGTATGAGAGACAAGTCTTAGAATGGCTAACCTCCCAAAAAGTCTCTCATGGTGTGCGCAAGTGAAACAAGTGTGCCCGGGGAGATGGACATGTGTTGTCTATTTGGACAATATGCATCAGGTTTGGATCCCGTAGAGTTGTAAAATAAACCTATATGTGAGAGTTTACCCATAATAGTAAAGAAAATATTCTTTTTTACGTGTACTTATAAATGGAGCTACATAATTTTTTTTATACCATTTATAGCAAACTCTATTACCTCTACAAAATATACACTCTAGAGGATCTGAACTCATACGCATCGAATCACGTTGTCATGAGGTAACAACTTAGCCACGTGAACTCCAACACGTCTGGCAACTAAAATAGCAACTATGTTTTAAGCAAGCATATACAAGATGTTAACATGGCAAAATTCAATCATGCTGTTCAACTTATTTTAATACCACAAACTAACTCATTTTTTGGCCGAGGAGTCGAATCACAGTTAGAACAACCAAGGTCAAACAAGTTGGGTTCTTAAACAAGAGAGAACAATATATTCGAGTCACAAAATCCAAAACAAGATCCAAAGAGGCAGAAGTTCTGTCTCTGTTTACTTTTCCCTTTTTTTTTGTGCCGGGGGAAGAGGTAGGGACTAAGGCCTTTCTCACATATGGAACAGCCCTCTTATTCAAATCTACTACATTTCCCTTTACTGGCATCAACGCCTGTTCACACCCTTGACAACGCAGGAGCAGTAAAAAGGGGGTTCACTGAAGTAGTGTGGAAAGGAAGACTTGTAACCTTGAATAAAGCAGAATCAGCTCATTTATTGTATTCTAAGAAAGTTTGCAAGGAACCAAGGATCTAGGGAAATGACAATGTGCCAGATCAATATAACAACAAATTAATAGTAAACTGAGAACCACTACAGAATCATAGAAATTTAAAGTTCACGGGCCAGTAACTGAACAAGGTTTGCCCTCAGGTACATATTTTATCTGGGGTACAGTTCTGCATTACAAGGGAGTGAATGAATATGAATACCTGCTTCAGGAATAGGTGCAAATGAGGATGTGAATCTGGATCGACAGTAACCTCGAACAAAGGAAGAAAGATGTTGTCAAGCAAGTTCTGAAATGATGTCACTATCCCCATTTCCTTGTATATGTTATATAGTCTTGGAATCTGGAGAAGAGAAGGTGTGAGAAGACAACCTTGTAGCAAACACATTATATCTTTTTCAAACAATAAAACTTGGCTCTAAACAAGCAATCGACAGTGAAACTCTAAGAAGCTTGATTAACAACCTTGCCCCATTATCTCATAGGGTCCCACCTATAGTGGGATAAGGGGGGTAAGATGTATGCAACCTTTAACACATGTTTCCGGATAATATATGAAAAATTCCGTCAAGAATTGCATTGACCGACTTTAGCTTCATTGGAATGGAAATTACGCAACATGGCACAGAAATGCCCCACGTACCTGAATCAACCAAACAACATTCTCACTGTACAAATCATTGTTAACAATCCAACTGGCCAGTTGGTCCCACTCACTCTGCTTTCTACCATATATAGATATTCTGTACTCAGCCATCTGTAATAAAAGAGCAGAGTTATGCACTGATGAAGTTCATTACAATTCAACGAGAAACGATAAGGTTCAAATGACATTATCAAGTACATGTTCATTTCAATGACTCAAACCATGGAAATGTCAGGAATGCTTGTGTGGACCCTCAATGAGAGTTACTGGTTGGCGGTTGCACCTAGAAAGCTAATGACTGAAAGGAAACCCGTGGTTTAACAGCATGTGTAACAAAATTTAATCCTTTCCAGGTTAAAATTAGAATTATCTCTTAAGTCAATGTAACGCAAAAAAGAATGGATTGCCAATAGAGTACACATCTCACAGAGTCACGGGACAACAAAAATATAGACAGCTCCAGAAAGAAGAATGGACACTAAAGGGCTAGCCAGGCTGTTTCCAAATCCAGAGCAACGTTCAGACAACCTAAGAAGTTACATACTTAGAGGGGAGTATAGAAAACAGACTTCACATGTACTTTAAGGCAACAATCTATCATGAGAATATATTTAATCAATGCTTCCTCGGTCACATAGAAAAATAGGGTGATATCCAAATATTAGTCATCTCATCTGGCCTCTAAGACTTATAACTAAATGGCAGTTATAATTAGAAATTAGACCCGGCAAAATGGACCTGACGCGGTAACAGCAACCCGAGGTAGACCCAAACCAGAAGCATCTGATCTGAAACAACCAGGAACAAAAATGACTCTAAAGGCCACAAAAGAAAGAAACAACCCGATTCACCTGAACCATAATAGCTAACCCAAAAACGACCTCAACCCTGTTTGACCCGAGAAAAGTGCACCCATGAAGCCTTAATGAGCTAGACCCGTCATGACCCAACTAGAACTTGACCCAAATTACCCAGTTTGACACATCACCTATTGCATCCAAGCCATACATGACATCTATTATCCACATGCAAAACTGCAAAAGAGTGATGTCTGTCAGGACAAGTTTTGAGTTTTGACCATCAGCTAGCTAGTGCTCCCTTCTTCGAATCCAAGTGCCCTGGTCCCAATTTTTTGTAAGAGAGATTTTAAATTAATGGGGGCACTTGGATATGAACAGAGTAGTAGCAGGAAATTTCACTCATACTGCAAGGGAGTAGCAGGAGATTTTCACCACCAATAGAAGCTAGCATTGCCAAAAGGCACTCAATGAATGCCAAAAACAGAAAAATCCAACATATATCAAGATCTTGTAGGCAGTATAATAACCTGATATTTGCTCGCCTCGAGGTCAGAGAAAACTTGCTTTGTCAGTTCCCCAAGAAACCGTCCTATTATAGGGTATAGGAAAAAACCACAACATGAGCTGAACTTGAAGAATCCGTACTCAAAATAGCAAAAAGCACAGAGATTGAACCATAGAAGTCAAAGAATAATAGCAAGAGAAATTTTCCCTATCATAGTATCCATTCCTCAACATTAGGCCAAATATCCTTCAAAGATTAAATCTCAATCACGCAACATAGAAGCCAACATAAGCAAATATCCTTGCCAAGTAAAAGCAACAAAATAGGTTACAAGTTACTTGGTGAGATTATAAGAAAATTTGCAGAAGTTTATGTTGTAAATGAATATAAAGCACCATAGCAAGGGTGTGGTTATTCAGAGATAAGTAATATCCATATAATCTAGAAAATAAGAAAATGACATCGTTGTAGTAGGTAAATAAATAGCAAATCAGAGTCTCTGATCAACAACCCATGTAGGCATTTATCAGAGTGAGTCTACACATGTAAGAGTGAAAACGGAAGTTGCTAAAGAAAATTTATCAAAATGTAAGAGAAGATACTAAACCTAGGAAGGATACAACAAGTTGTTAGATGTTTGTCCTACACTTACTCATCAGAGTAATATCCACGCTCACATATTCATATCTAACACGCTCATATTATATCATACGCTAGTTCAGCAACATGCTGTGCATTCTATCATTCAAGAGTCCAATTCAAAAATTGTTATCAGAACTGGTTGGTGACAGGTGACAGAATTTAAATTATGTTAGACATGTGCATTGTACAAACCTTGGATGAGATTATCCTGTTTGAGGAAAATTTCCCGGAGCCTACTTTGACCACAGGGATTGTACTTGAGGTTAAACTTGTCAAAACGATGAAAAGTGCTCTTGTCGGCATGAACATCTAATAGATCAACATTTAGATCATATCTGTGCGACCATATCAACAGAAGGATTAATGATAAATCTTAAGTCCCTCAAAAGTTCACATAGAAGTATAATAGCCATGCGAACAGAACACACAGCCAGTTAGCATAGTCTTAAGGGAATGCCATAAAAAAAATCTCCTTACCCAGTCAAATCCAGGCTCTCAAAAACTTCTTTTAAAGTTAAATAGGTCCCATCACGAAATATAACAACCTGAAACAGGTACGAAGTTGTTGATAAAATATAAAAATCAGGGGATAGATTTACAGATAGAATAAAGAAGATATGTCCAGTGAGCAAGTTCTCCAAGTTTTTGCTGCTAAGAGAATCACATACAACATGAACCATATTAACATAAGAGAATTCCCTATGGGGAAATATGATTTATAACAAAATTGCATAAGATAAAACAAATTTCACCTCATCAGGCTCCTTTCTCAGCTTTGACTTTATAAACCTCAAAAGATGCTTCTGGTTCATGCATGCTGAATGGTGAACGTGTGTATCAACTTTTCTAACATTGTAAAAGTCACGATGAGGTGCACTCTTTTGCGCAAGAAACTCCCTATCCGCATTAAGCATCAAATGAAGATTGAATTTCTGGGTAAAAGTACAAATAAAGAAAATCAAGAACCATTTATGTAGAAAACACATATGTTAGCTGTCAAGTGTTAGGATTGAGAAAGCCGTTACTTGTTCCAGTAAATTCAGCCTATGGTGGCATAAGGTCCGGATGTTTCCAGCAGCAATAACCCGAAGAATGTGATGCAAATCAGTGAAAAAAGTTGTTGCATCAGCAACAGGGAACAGCTTTTCTTTAGCTAGGCAGGAAAAAAACACGCGGGCAAGAAAAGCAAAGCAGAAATAAGAATACAAAGAATCAGCTCATAGGGAGGAAGAGTTTTATAAATAAACATGGACGAATAACATTGACCAAAGCATGTTAAGAATACTTACAGCTTTTACTAGCATAAACTTGAACAACTCCATCCTCCATTTGAAAAATATGCTACAGAAATAAAGCAGAGTATAAGAAGATCGCCCAAAACAATCACACAGTTAGATCTGTACTTTCCCCTGTATATCAAAACAAACAGTGAAGAAAAAATGGAATACTTACATCAGTCTTTTTCTCGGAAGTATACTGGAATGGGGTTAGGTTAGGTTTTGGCGTACTGGGATCAGATATAATTTCTCTTTCCCATGGAGCGATTGCTTCTCTGAACACATAACTCTCTCTCAATTCAAGGCATTCTTGGAGAACCAAGTAAGATTCAACTTCATCAGGTGCAGGGGTCTCTGGGATAGATACAGCGGAAAACAACCAAAAAAGGTATGACCAAAACACAGATGATAGGGCTAAAAAAATTGATATCTTCACAAGAATACAGTAAATACTCTAGAAACAGTGGTGGTCGATCATTGCTTGAACCCATGTTTATGGCACATTGCTTGAACCATGTTTATATATAGGTCTGTTGGCCCAAGGTCTGACATGAAATATTATAGTTGTTCTCACAAGTAACAGCACACTTTCAAAACCCACTTTGTGTTTTTCCTGCTTATCAAGCCTTTCATCATCCTACTTTTATCCACCCTCTCTTATTTTTGGTAAACCCCAAGAAAAACACACACAAAAGGAAATATACTTCAGTAACAAAAAGCATCTAACTCAGTTTCTGTACTGTAGGTATAATCAGATTTTTTTAAACTGAGCAAGGAAAATAAACGCCACTTCGCATGGCGGGTTTATTAGAGAACCATCATCTCAAGTGGTGTGTTTTGTGCAGTGTAGTCCTACAAAACTATGCAACATGTACAGTCCGGCCTTCTAATATATCATAGAGAATCATATACACAGAGTTCCACTGACTCCTAATAAAGTTGGACGTTTGGGTTCAAGTATCAATGGCAAACGGTTTTTAAGCTTTATGTTATAAAAAAAATGCTGACGCAGTTCATTTTAGATAAAACAATGTGAAGACTCGAACGTGCAACCAAACAACTCACTCATAAGATAAAGCTACAGAAAACACAACCACCATGTCTTGCTGCTCTTCTTTACACAATTGGTGTACACATATTTCTTTTCTAATCTTTTTGTTTTCCTCAAAACGAAATCGCCATGCATGTGGCAACTTTATTCCTAACTAAACTCTAGAAAAACCAATCCTATATAGACCCGATTTCGCCTATTAGGTTTACAAGGCCCATTTTGCTAATTTTATAATTTCGGAGCATTATTTTATTTTAAAGAAAAGGTCCGGAAAACACCTCCAACAAAAAATCCAAAAATTTAGGTAAAAATCAGAATGGTCAACCACAACCCAGCGACAAAAAAATGTCTGATAGAAAAATAAGCAGGCATATACATGCTTCAGTGAATATTAAGAGACAAAAGTTAGGTACCACTTGGTGAGATTTTTAATCGGACAAATGTTTCCTGCTCTGGCTCCTTTCTCAGTATGTCAGCGGCTATGGGATCAGGCTGAACACCATGCAGATCACCAGATACACTGTGAGAGCGAATCATGCTTGTAGCAGCTATAGGAATTTGGTCTCCATTATTGCTATCCCCAGGTAAATCCTGATATTGGCTTTTTGTTTCAGATCCCTGCTTAATAAAATTCCAAGTCAATAATTAATTACCAAAATGAAGCTCATTCATCCCTTTCTTTCGCTTTTATTTCAAATTGTCATTATGAGGGCTTTAAAGGTGAAGAATATCACACAGTAACTCATAGAACTTTTTCTACCGGAGCGAAAGTACAGCACAAAATGGGGAATAAAAGCTACGAGATTCACCAGGCTTAATTATGAAAAACAAACTATGTTACTTTTTTCCTGGACAAGCAAGAAACTACATTATTCTATGAATACACTTCAGACTTACAGTATTTCCATTAGAAAGGAGATAAGCAGGATCCAATTTAGAGTTATCTGTAAAAGTATCATCATCATCCGATCCTTCAACACTTTCAAATGCACTTGCACCAGGGGACTTTGGAGATGTGGGCCTAATTAGGTGAGTAGATCTACTAGCTGAACTAGCCAGGCTTGTAGCTTTCCCTAGACCAGGGTAATCAAATCAATGAAAACATAAATCAGATAATGCAGGTTCAAAAGAAGAAAATGACGCCATGATCCTTCACCGGATAGTGTCGTATTTCATAGAACGATCACCATTGAACATACAACATGGGTTGTCAACTCAATTACATTACACTCGAGCAATGTTTAGACAGTTGATTATACAAAAATCAAAAGTGGTCCAGACTTGTTTTTTCCTTCATGGCTTCTCTACCTTTCAGGCAATTAGCTTAAGAAAGTATCAAATGGATGCCACAATAAATCAAAATCATATCAATGAAGGTCGATATTACTTTCTATCCTAACGACTGTCAGCATCAGATTTTGGGTTGCGCAGAGAAAATAATTAGCTTTCAATTTTAATTCCTGATACTTGGTTGTGTGAAGTGAACTACTACCCAAAATTGTTCTAATACAAACTACAATATAACCTCTTTTGTCAACTGTCAGAAAAATCACTGTTCCAACAAAATAAGTCAAAGATTGACCTGCCAGAATCCTGATTTAGGGATTTCTTTTGCTGGAACATTAACATGATTAGTTGACAAATTTAGTTTTATTCATTTATTCTCAAAATAAACTCACTTTCCCCCAGTTTTCTTTTCCTTTCTTTGTTTCTCTAATTTGGTTTAGTGAATCCTAATTTAGGGATTTTTCTCTTTTTTTTTTTTTTTGTAAACCAAGGGTTAAAAAAATGAACGATCAAAATGGGGTTAAAATGAAGAGGTTAATGATAATTAAGTGTAACAGGAGTAACCACGGGGATAAAGTAACAAAATATGAAATTTTGATTGAGCTCCCTCCTTTCCACTCAATTATATACATATTTCATTTAGGGTCGTTCCACTCAATTGTATAAACTTCCTTAGTTTGGTAGGTTTTATGTCTAGAAGATAAATTTCTACCCCTACCCACCTTCTCCTCTATCCCAACCAACATACTAGCCACCACAATCACCTCCCACCGACCCACTATCATACCATCAAAATAATATTCCCTCCATTCCACTTTTATTGTCCTCTTTTCTGCCAAATTTCATTCCAAATTAATCGTCCTCTCTCTAAATTTAGTATGATAAATAAGTGAACTACCAATATTACCCCAAATTTACTAACTACCACTCCCTGCATCAAAATGACAATGTCCCGCCATTCTCTTCACTTCAAAAGGTTGTAATTTTACAATATTTTTTAAATCCTTCACAAAATGGAAAGGAGGACAATAAAATGGAATGGAGAGAGTACTAAATTTCAACCATATCTAGTACACATGGTATTTCTGATCAGTTAATCCCATGGAAAACGGCGTACTAAGGTTTAAGCTATCACTTGGGTCATGGTAGAAGACACGAGTGTTATTAAAAAATTGCAATTAGAATCCAGAGAGAGTATTGATGATGGTTCACCACTATAGTCGACCATTTATTAAACAATACAGTTGAACAGAAATAACCTAGCAAAAACTAATTATTGAGATAATATTAGCAATAAGTCTCCCTTGTGATTTCTAACTGGTCAAGTATCTCCCAAGACGATCCGTAACAAGCTTGTGACGGATATAGCCGTCAAAAATGGGAAATTTGTGTAATATTAGAATGATACCTTCAGATAAGGTGCGAAGCCTGGGCAATCCAACAGGAATACCATCAACAGGAAGAACACCACCATTACGCTGCTTGTCATCGCCGTCAACCTCGCCGCCACCAACAGCCGTGACGTCGGACATGGACGCGGAGCCGCGTCGATAAGGTCCGACGCTTTTCCTTCTGCGGCGTCGGAAATGAGGAACCGCAACATCATCATCCTCATCCGGTGCGGCTGCGTTTTCTTCGCGGCGGCGTTGATTCTCGAGAGACTTAGCGAAGTCAAGTAGCTGCGACAGGGTTTTGCGGTGCATGTAGTAGGCTGACACCGCGACGAAGGAGGCGCCAACTAGCGCCGCCATGGCTAAGTGCAGTGAATAATTGTCCATTTTTAGTAGGATTATTAAGGGTTCAGGTTTCTCTCTCTAAAACCCTATTGGAGGAGAGAGAGAGAACTTGGATATTTATAGAGGGCAGGCCAGGAGGACAGCTCATCACTATTCTACTTTCTCTCTCTACCCATTATATTCCTTACTTATCTCTCTAGCATAATATGATGTGATACTATTGTTATCAAGTATCAACAATATCAACAATAGTTTATGCCTTCACAAACTTGATGTTCGTTCCATTCTCGGATTGGCTAATATGAGTACTCACTTACTGACTTTTGAAACGTTTATTTAATTTAAAGTATCTTTCTAGTGCATATTCTTCCTTTTTCAGTTTAATCCCTGCTCCTCCCTTTCATGCCCGGGCTTGTCGGACTTATATAGCGACTTAGGCCATGTTATTTTGGACTTATTTTTACTTAATTTAAATTAATTTTAGCAAATATTCCCTCCTATTTACAATAATATTCCCCCTTTCCATTTTCATCTATTCACAATATCTTTCTTTTTTTCTTTTTTGATAAACTTTTATACTTATTTTAATCACATTACCCCACTACAATACCCCACAATACCCATACTTTATCTTATTTTAATCACCTTACCCCACAACAATAATTATTTTAATCACTTCACTGCACAATAATACCCCACAATACATTCCCTCTCTCCAATCACCTTACCCCCACTACATTACTTTTGCTTATTTAATTCAAAACCTTAGAATTTGTGTCAAATGGGAAGGGGGAACATTGCTCTGAATAGGAGAGAGTATAAGTTAAATTCAGAAAAGTTAAGCAAAAATAATTTAAGTTCAGCAAAAATAAGTTAAAAGGTAGCGACTGTGGGTTCCCCCAACATCCAAAAAAAAAGTTAAGTTAAATTTAGCAAAAATAAGTCAAGTTCAACAAATATAAGTTAAGTTAAATTCAGCAAATATAAGTTCTGCAAAATAAGTTAAGTTAAGCTCCTAGTTCTCTTCTACTCAACTACAAATGGTACTTGCTTTATTACGTTTGTCAACGCGAGTTTTACGGCGTAAATATCCTTAACTATAAATTTGTAAAAAAATATAAAAGTTGAATATTTTTAATGGAATTATAGATACAAATAAAACAAAATCTCACATGAATATATATCTTATACGGAGTATATTAAGAAGATCTCATTTAAGACGGGCATTATCCATCTTAAGTTAAGGCAAGTTAAATACATGCCAAAGTTAGACTTTCACAAAATCTCTTACGCGATCGTCTCATGTACGACCAGTAGTGAGCTGACCATATTTTCATATATAGTGACCAGCCGCGTAGGATAATTACTATTTACCCAAAAATAGTCACTATTAACCAAAAAGTGGTCACATTTGCAAAAATACATGAGATAAGACCGTCCCACAGGATAATTGTTGTACGCTTTTTATTAAAATTGAAACACAATGTCATCTAAGGATTTGATGATGTAAGCTCAAATGAAGATGGGGAAAGTGAAGAGGAGGATGATAATATGGAAATATATTATTAAAAAAAATTGTAATATGGTATATACTTTTTATTTTTCTTAACTTATATTACACGCTATATTTTTTTATCAATATCATCTATAATAATAATAACAACAATTATCACTATCATTATTTAAGTTATTATTCATTTAGTTCAGAAAAGTTAAGCTCGTATAAGTTAAGTTCATAAAACTTAAGCAAATATAAGTTAAGTTAAGTTCAACAAAAATAAGTTCAGAAAAATTAAGCAAAAATAAGTTAAGTTCAACAAATATAAGTTCAGCAAAAATAAGTTCAGAAAAGTTAAACAAAAATAAGTTAACTTAAGTTCGACAAAAATAAGTTCGGCAAAGTTAAGCAAAAATAAGTTAAGTTCAGTAAATATAAGTTAAGTTTAGAAACGTTAAGCAAAAATAAGTTAAGTTAGGTTAAGTTAAGTTAAGCAAAAATATGTCCAAAAGAACAGGACCTTAGTGAAGTATATATAATCTTTGAGTAATATCCTTCGTGCGGTTGAATTTCTTACGTTTTTTTTATTTCGGGATGCTCTTTTTAATTTCATAAATTTTTATTTTAGGTAACTGTTTAAGTTGAAAGTATCAACTCACCCTCATCTCATCATTTATTTTAGACTCATATGAGATAATCATACGGTTAATTTAGGGAGTTGCTAAATCCTACACAAGAACTACTACACCGTACACATTTTTCCCTTTGTTTCCGACTTTACTCCTCACATTTTTTACCCTTAGACAACCAAGAGAGAGAAGAGGAGAAAGTAAACAAACCATTCAGCACCTTTCGACCACCCTTCTCTCATGCCTCATTCCCTAGATCCGATCACCCTCATCCCGGCACACCCAGTGTCGGCGTCGTCCCTTGGTTCAGTCGACGAGGACGTGGATAGTGTAGATTTATCGAAGTATGGTGTATAGGGTGGTCGATGGCCACGCCGGGCTGGGTAAGGTAAGGTGGGTTGGTCGACGGCTCGGAGTTCGGGTGGCCGGAGAGTAAGGATTAGGTTGACAACGACATTAATTTGTACGGTGTGTCGGCGGGGACACATAGATTTATCGCAGTATAGTGGATATGGTGGTCGACGGTGAGCAGTTCAGAGTGGACGGGGATGGTGAGGGGAAGAGAGATGGCAGATAAGTGGCAGCCGTGAGTTAGGACGGGAATCAATTTTTTTAAAAAAATTGAAGGGTAATGATGGAAAAAAAGAGTCAAAGTGTGCGGGATTTAGTAAAATTATGTGCGGGATTTAGAAATTGCGAAATTAAAAAATAACAGTTACTATCGTTATGAGGAAGAAGAAAAAAAAAGTAGATTTGCTTGATAAAGTTCGTGCTACTTCTAATAAACCGAATATAAGTAACAATCGTTAGGGGAGTGTGATATATGTTTTATATTTGGTACACAAATATTACAATAAAACTGAAATTACAAGGCTATAAAAAACGGAAATTAAAACAATGTAAGACGGTGTTTATCAACCCAATCGAATCGTGTAAAAGCACACTTTCCTTAGAGTATTTCGACCTTTTATTGCCTTGGGGTTGCACGAAATCTCTGTAAGATAAGACAATTATACCTTTTGTCTTAAGGCAAGAACAAAGTACTATAAACAATGAGAGGTTTTATTTTGCTTTGTTAATGTCGGAATCTAGAAATTAGTAAATGTATCTAATCACTCTTTACATATATATATATATATACTTAGAATATAAGTACATAGATATCAGATAAAATGGATGTGGACGTTGGCTTTCAATTTAATCCCAACCAACACTAGTTTTCAACATACGAAAAAGATTTTCGCTCGTATATTAATACCACCCCGATCGGGGACGTAACATTTCCCACGTGAGAAAACAAGATCGTATGTAAAACAAGACCACCTCGGTCGGGGAAGCCCCACCTCGGACGGGGCCGTGTACAATCTCATATTTCATGCTTTTGTTCATTACGTTTTGTACCAAGTGTTTCCAAACCGTGACCTCAAAGGTCCAACCTCGATAGGGGTCGTAAGTCGTAACATATATAGTTTACACTTGAAAAACATGTCATAATGTATGACAAACTTATTACTTTATCCACTTTATCCCTGAACTCGATAATTCCGATTATATATGAGCATATATATAACACCCCCATCTACCAAAGAGCCTTACAAGACCTCCAAAGTAAATTGGGGTGCTACCATCTCGGTCGCCCGAGGTAGAACATATCAAATAGACAATGACAAAATAATGCTTATTAAGTAATAGTTTAAATTAAGGTTACATTATTCCAAAAGTAGTGAAAAAACACCGTCTTAAACAATATTCTCAAACCAACATAAATAGAGTGAAGTCTATATTAATCTAAGTAAATGCGGATGCTAAGACTCGTCGGCAGCGATCCCATCAATCCCCAAAGCGAGCTCAACAGAATATCTGCTAGACACGGGGTCAGTACCGTCATACATCAATCAACGCATAAGACAATAATAGTAGTAACATGTAACCATCAGTCAACCAACAACAACAACATCAAGTACTAGTAACTGAGCTACCACCGTAACGGTAACCCCAGCAGCATCAGGCTGCAAACCTGACCTACAATAACCACCTATTGATGACAGACAACAGCACTGAACATCAAAATTACCTATGCGTCGTAGCGAGAGACCTAGACCATTAATGTGCACATTCCCCTCGTGGAGGGAGAGCCACGAGAGGCGAACTCGGGGTGTGGTCCGTCTCCCGGCGGACCACCAAAATAGTAACCAAGTAACCACCCAACTCCAACTACGAACCACCATCATCATCATCGTTACAACAGTCACCATCATCAACAACAACAACAATTACAACAACAAGTATCTCAACACATTAATCAACATACAAACGTACTGAGTAGGAAAACCCTACCTGTAAGAAAATCCGGCAATATGAAATCACAAACAAAATTCGTCCTCTACAAAGTCCCCTCCTAAACATTCAATCAATAACCATCAAATCCTCTTTTCCTCTAATTCAATAAGGGTTCAACAACTGCCCATAATGATTACAAAGCATAAAGACAAGATTACTTACCAATTGTATGAACACACAATACAAGATGCGATCAAACTCCGAGCCTTTAGATGATTTAAGGTGATTACGAGGTTTTGAGAGAGTTTTGAAAAGGCGGTTTAGGTTGATAATGAGAAGTTAACTGATGAAATTTCTATTAATACCTCTTTATTGTCTTTAATTAAACCGCCCGATAAAACCCGCAGACCGGTGCACTCGATCGAGTGCAAGAAGCACTCGGTTTAGTACACCGCACTCGGTCGAGTGCATGTGACACCTCGCGATTTCGCAGTAAAGTAAACACATATATTTGCAGCGGAAAAATACGAGATTTTTAAAAATCTTCAATTTAGTTTATAAATCATTTATAAAAATTGTAAATTAAACAAATACAAGGGATCCCGATCTCTTGATCAATGATCGGACATGTCGCAAGTCCTGGTCAAAGATAATTACCCAGACTAGGCTAATAACAAATTAATGTAATTAGGGAAGTAGGGATCGATCCTCAGGGAGATGGTGTTTCCTATAGAATGTGAAATGTCTTGCAATTGGGTCTTATCCAACGAATATCTGGGTTTTGAGGTTTTGATTTCTAAACTAAAAAGCATAAATAAAAATAAAATAAAAGCAAATCAAAATGAAAACAATAAAGCAGGTGATGAATTAACAATGATGAAAAGAATCTAGGGAAGTAGGTTCACACATGTAGATTAACATATTGATGAAATTGGATTTAGAACATGAAAATAATTCATTGTGAGTTCGTAAGAATGATGTGTTCATTACAATCATAGATCAGATGGTCTAGCAGGCTTTTAGGCAATTTACTAGGTCTAATCTACCATGTCATGCTTTGTCTATTCAATTCACGTATCTCTACTTTGGAAAAGAATTCCATTCTAGTCAATGATTTTGATCAAGAATCGTTAACTATCGTTATAGTCCAAACATGCATAGACACAATGTTTTAAAAGCACAATTTCTTTTGTCCAATTATCATCTTTTAATTGACCTACATGGCTACCCTACACCCTAGAGAAACGACTACTCACTCATGGTGATGTTTATATCTGAGATGATGTTAATAATAAAAACTAGGATAGACATGTTTATTTGGTTTTGACAATATTTTAAGACTCTTTATATGGCGATAATAACGACGCTATATTGACGATCTAATGAAGTGAAACGATTACAACGATATTGAAATTAAATCTACAATAACATGTAAAGGAAATAACAATCAAATAAGAAACATGAAAACTTAAAACAAAAGATAAAGTGGGAATACCTAGATACGATCAACAACGATAATGATGAATTACAAACAACCGTAATAGAAATTCCTTGCATAGAATTGTCGATCCACGAATTACAACGCTTGAACCACACAAAGTAGATTACAAAGATGAAATTCTTATTGATCTAGGCTAAGGATTTGATGTAGAAAAGACAGAAATAAACTAAGAAACTAAAGACGAAAAAGAAGAAAATGAGAGAAGAAAGGCTAGGTCTCTCTTCTCCTAAACTAGGGTTTTTGTAAAGAGAGAAATGTATATAAAGAAGTAGTGTGTAGTATGTAGTATATCTCATTGTGGTGGCTGAGGCTCTCTTTATATAGCAGTAGGGTTTCGTGGGGGAGGGGTCATGCATTGATCACATAGGACAAAAAGGAGGAAGTCGAAGTAAAAGCTCGGATCAGCAGAGATACCCGATCGGGTACACCACTTACCGGATCGGGTAAGTTGTATTCTTGGTGCTTTGACTTTCGTTTTATCTCCCCTTGCATATGACTTGACTTTCATTATCCCCCTTGACCTCTTGAGTCGGGTTTGTTGATAGGGTTTGATGTAAAGTGATGAATTCTTCG
>JAIUZE010013077.1:0-18329 GCA_022085475.1 Heliosperma pusillum
TGATCAGTCTAGGACTAGGATGATTTCCTACCTTGTGGTATAGCCTCGAGTTACAGATGACTATTGACGGTCCTAAGAACTTATGCCTGTTTGTAGAAGTATTGGTCTTTCATGTTTGTATGATTCTATGAATCTTAGAAGGTGAGATGCAAGCCGGCTAAGGTTGTTAGAGTTTGGATTACCGGTTGTTAACTGATTCACATGATTAAGTGTTGATTAGGGTTTGAGTGTATCATGGCCATGTTAACGGTAACCTCTGAGCTAGCATACCAGCTTCCCTACCTCGTGTTATAGTTTATTATCGGATTCACATGATAGCTTTCATATGCTAGGTTATATGTTAGTTAATTGTTTCATAACATGAAAAGCATATCATATATATGTTAAGGTTTTGTATTTTCCATATACATTGCTTTTATGTTATTCATGTTTTATTAAACTCGACATTTCGTGGCTGGGAGAACTCGGAGTTACTCCCACTGACTGTGGCTTCCGTGTTTATATTTAATGCGGTTGGCAGGTTTGTGATGCATACATTGGGTACATTGACGGAGCTAGCGAGCGAAGTATTTACCTTGGACCTATATTCGGTTCTTAGATTGTATATTATTATACACTCTTTTATTTCCGTATTTATACGGGAGATATGTCTCCCGTCTTGTATAATTTATTTTGTATAATATTATTTCCTTTTGTTGAACCTTTTTATTCTAAGACACCTTCGTTATGTATTCTCATCTTTTATGTATTTAAATTATTTTTTCTTTCCGCAAATTTGAGGGTGTCACAGAAGTAGTGAACAAAAGCCTGGTCTTCAAGAGTCTCCATAGTGTCTTCCAGAAGTAACTCATGAACTTAACATCCCTGTCTGAGAATATTGACTTAGGAACCCCATGTAGCCTCACAACCTCCTTCAAATATAGCTCAGCAACACTTGCAGCATCCTCAGTCTTCTTGCAAGCCACAAAGTGAGCCATCTTGCTAAACCTGTCAACAACAACCATTACAGAATCCTTACCCCTTTGTGTTCTAGGTAGTGCAACAATAAAGTCCATGCTCACATCCTCCCAAGGTTTGTTAGGCACTGGTAGTGGAGTGTAGGGTCCAGTCTGGAAAGAACTCTTGGCTTGTTGACATGTGGAGCACCTCCTGAGGATAACCTGAACATCCCATATCATCCTGGGCCAGTAGAATTGATCCTGCAGTATATCAAGTGTCTTTTGAACCCCAAAGTGTCCCCCTAGTCCTCCTGAGTGTACCTCCCTGATGAGTAGATCCCTGTAAGAACCCCTTGGGATGCATAGCTTGTTTTCTTGGAACAAGAATCCCTCCTGCAGCATGTACTTGCCCCCTTGAGTCCTTCCTCCTTCAGTTTGTGTGACCCATTCTTCAGCAAAGTCAGGGTCCTCCTTGTACAATTCCTTCAGAAACTCAAACCCCAACACCCTTTGCTATATGACTGCTAATAGGGAATGTCTCCTTGACAGGGCATCTGCCACAACATTCTGCTTCCCCTCCTTATACTTACTAGAGAATGTAAAGGATTGTAGAAACTCCACCCACTTGGCATGCCTGTGGTTTAGCTTGTGTTGGCCACTGATGTATTTCAATGCCTCATGATCTGAGTGCAGAACAAAAGTCTTTGGTTTCAAGTAGAGCCCCAATGCATGAGTGCTCTGATGATGGCATAGAACTCTTTGTTATAGGTAGAGTATTTGAGCTTGGCACCATTCAGTTTTTCACTGAAATAAGCAACTGGCTTTTGTCCTTGTACTAGCACTGCCCCAATGCCAACCCCACTAGCATCACATTCCACCTCAAACAGCTGATCAAAGTCAGGTAGTCTAAGGATTGGAGTCTCACACATCAACCTTTTAATCTTCTCAAAGGACTGCTGGGCCTCCTCAGTCCATTGAAACTCCCCTTTCTTCAAGCACTCAGTGATAGGTGCTACAACTGAGCTGAAGTTCTTGATGAACCTCCTATAAAATGATGCCAACCCATGGAACCCCCTTACCTCAGTGATGGTTTTAGGTGTAGGCCATGTTTGTATAGCTGCAACCTTCTCCTGATCAACTGAGATACCTCTTCCAGACACAATGTTCCCTAGAAATGCAACCTCCTCAACCATGAAAGTACACTTCTCCAGCTTCCCATACAGTTTCTGCTCTTTTAAGATCCCAAAGATTGTTTCAAGATGCCTGAGATGCTCCCCTCTGCTGCTGCTATACACTAGGATGTCATCAAAGTAAACCACAGCAAACCTGCCCAAGCAAGGCCTCAATACTTCTGTCATAAGCCTCATGAAGGTGCTTGGTGCATTGGACAGCCCAAAAGGCATCACAAGCCATTCATACAGACCATGTTTTGTTTTGAATGCAGTCTTCCATTCATCCCCCTCTCTGAGCCTCACCTGATGGTAACCCTGCCTTAGATCAATCTTGGAAAAGACCTGAGCTCCACTTAGCTCATCAAGCATGTCATCTAGCCTGGGGATGGGGAACCTATACTTGACTGTGATGTTGTTGATTGCTCTGCTGTCAGTGCACATTCTCCAGGTGCCATCCTTCTTAGGCACTAACAGAGCAGGTACAGCACAAGGGCTTAGGGACTCCCTCACAAATCCCTTGCTCATAAGTTCCTCAATCTGCTTCTGCAACTCCTTGGTGGC
This sequence comes from Heliosperma pusillum, assembly GCA_022085475.1. Lineage (NCBI taxonomy): Eukaryota > Viridiplantae > Streptophyta > Magnoliopsida > Caryophyllales > Caryophyllaceae > Heliosperma > Heliosperma pusillum. Next base: position 2,672 of record JAIUZE010013077.1, read on the forward strand.
AGTTGGATCACTTCTGTAGGCTGGCCTGTTTGGCAGCACAGAACCTGGGACCAAATCAATGTGGTGCTCAATCCCTCTTAGGGGTGGTAGTCCATCTGGTAATTCTCTTGGAAAGACCTCCTTGTATCTCAAGATCAAAGGCTCAACCTCTGATGGTAATTTGGAGCCTTCCCCTTCTGTAACTTCCTTAGATAGCAAGATGATCACAGGTTGTTCTTGCCTCATCTCCTTGATCATAGCTGCCTCTAATAAAAACAACACTCCATTGACCTCCTCTGGCACATTGGGACTCCCATAATTCCTCTGGTTGGGTGGTAGAGGTGTCAAGGTTACCTTCTTTCCTCCATGCCTGAAGCTATAGGTGTTATCCCTCCCCTGATGAGTGGTGTTCCTATCAAACTCCCAAGGCCTCCCTAGTAGTCGGTGACAGGCATCCATTGGTACTACATCACACAACACTTCATCTTAGTACACCTTTCCAATAGAGAATGGGACCAGGCATTGCCTATCAACCCTTACCTCAGTCCCCTTGTTAAGCCATCTCAGTTTGTAGGGGTGTGGATGCTCTTGAGTAACCAGACTTAGCTTGTTCACTAGGGTGATGAAAGCCACATTGGTACAACTTCCCCCATCAATGATCAAGTTGCAGACCCTCTCTTGAATGGTGCATCTACTCCTGAATATCAAGGACCTCTGGTCATCCTCCAATGGAGTATGTTGAGAGTGCATGACCCTCCATAGGACTAAGTTATGGCCTGTGTCAGGATGAGCCATGACCAAGTCCTGCATTGGTTCCTCCTCAGCTGTCACTACCTCTAACACCATATTGTCATCAATGACGCGAGGATTTTTGTGTCGCCCTCCCCCGGCCAAAACAAAATTTATAAACTCAACTACTAATGTAGTAGCGGTAGTCGAGGTCGATCCACAGAGAGGTCAAGGATTGAGTACAAGTTCGTCTTAAATTAAAAGCTAGCTACGCAAATCAAAAAGTGGTAAAACTTAAGCTAAAATCTAAACTAATAAATAACTAAACAAGTAATAGAGATAACAGATTAAATAATAAAGAAAGGTCTAGGGTCCGATCAAGTCTTAGTTTATGGGTTGCAACGGTGGGTGGTCTATCAACAAGTGGTGGAATGTGGGTTCAAGTGGGACAATGCCATCTAAACTAACTACCTAACCCTCCCGAGTGTAGGTAGCCTCTAGGGTCGATAAAAGGTCACATTCCCATGGATAACCCCTACACGAGTCCAAGGCATTTCGGGTCAACATTTAGGTCCCAACTAGGGTCTTTCCCACTCCCGCGGATGAAATCCCCTAGCGAAAATATAAAGTCTCTTTAAGGAGTCTCGCTCCCGCGAATGACCTACCTAGAGTCGATCCCCAAATCTACCCAAGCCCCACTACCGTAAGCCCAACTCCCGTCGATAGCCTAAGTAGCCCCTAAGTCGGCCCAACTCCCGTTGATAGCCTCTAAGGGTTGAACAAGAGTCAAATAAGGGGTCAATACAAAACAACCAACCAAAAACAATCACCCAAAAACCACTACTTGCTAATTTGACCAATCACCAATCAAAACCCATTATTAGACTTAATCGGACTCTAGAAAAGGATCACTACTCACTAAGCATAACTAGTCTAACATAAAACACAATAATAATTATTCTAAACATAAGACTAAACATGAAAAGTTATAAAGATTTAAACTTTAAACTAATGTATTACTAAACTAGAAGAACAAACAACAATAAATGAAAAATAACAATAATAAAGAAAGATAAGAAATTAAATACCAAACTTTGAATTGGAATGATATAATATGGTAGAGTTAGTATTGTAACCCAAAAATATATGAACTTGACTATAATTAATCTACTCTAAACTAAATTAATTGAATAATATTTGAGAGAAAACTACCTATGAACCCTAAATAAAATCTGAAAAAGGGAGGCTCTCCTATAAATTGGGGGTTTCTTCTATTTATATGGGAGAGTAAGTAAGGGTAGTCTTGTAAATTTGGGTCCAAGTTTTGAGATGAGACAAAATAAAGAAATAAAATAATACAAAAAAACAACTCCAAGGTCTTCTTCAGCCAATGTTCACTTGCAAATGAAGGTAGTGGGCCCCTGTAGCTTTTTCCTATGAATCGCATATTTCGCACGGCTCATTGTGTTCCGCACGGTCGGTTCCGCACGGTGGGACCTGTCCTGCATTAGTTGCGCACGTCAATGTTGAGTTGCGCACGGTCACTCGAATGAAGTCCAAAAGCTTTGTATTCGAGGTGGGTCTTCAAGAGGATGCTAGGCACGAGGGTGGGAAGCACAGCCATGGTGGCCGCCATGAGAAGCTTCGGTGTTGGTCTCGGTGGTGGCCTGAGTTGTGGGTCGTCGTTGAGATGCGGGCAGCCGTGGAGGTTCCTTTGAGGAGCTCCGAAATCGGGTTTTCGGGTTTTAAACGAAGGAGATGGATGTGATTTGAATAGTGTCGAAGGTGGGCATTATGTGAATATGGGGTTAATTTGATGTTGTATTTTTTGGTGAATTGGATTGATAATGGGGATTTAATGGGACTTTGACATTGTTAATGAAAAATGATGAAAGGGAATTTGGACTTGCAGCAAGACAAAGGGAGACATGCCCATGAGTTCAAAATGTTGGTTTAACATGAATTTGGGTCACTCTTGTCATTTTCATCCATTTGACTCCATCTTAACCCGTCTCATCACTCGGACTCTACTCAATTCGGTACCTACAAAACGAAATAACCAAAGCAGTACCAAATTTCGGAAAATAATATATATTGACACAAATTAATAGAAAACTACTACTATTCAATTTATTACGATATGAACGAATAATAGAAAAGTCGAGTCACTAATTAGACTAAATAAGAGATAAAATGTAGGGTAAAATCGAGTAAAATATTGTGTTATCAAATCTCCCCACACTTATCTCTTACTCGTCCTCGAGTAAGCACGTGACTTAGTCTAACGAAGTGGCATATAAATATAACCAATAAAAAGCGATTCCAAAAATGTAAATCAACCAACAATAAAGCACACAATTAATCATTTGGCCAATTCATTTCAAAACTTACTACTTCGCTAATCAGAGTAGTGACCCTTGACCTTTTTCAAGGTCGGAGGTAGCGAACCCCTATTCAAAAGTCAAGGTTCTAATAGCCAACTTATGTTAAAGGATAACACCGAAACACTTCTTAAATTGCATAGTCCCATTGTACATCTTTTAAATTCCTTCCAAATTAGGCTAGAAGTGCAAAATGGAGACGGAGTGAAAGACTCTCATGACGATATCTCCCACAGAAGGTTATGTTTCGCCCCCGAAAGGAAAGAGAGGCAAGGATCCTCCTACTCTAACTATGCGACAAGGGCAGGAAATCTTATTTGTAATTGAATAAGATAAGTAAACGATAGTTGATACATTTTTTTTCTCTCTTTTCACCATTTTTTTTGGATTTTCTCTTCTTTTCTCCTTTTTCCCCCTTTTTCTTTTTTGAAATATCGATATTCTTTTTTTTTTTTTTGTTTTTGACACAAGGAGAATTTTATTCGGAGATATAACTTGAAACTCATAAGTTGACATTCTTGAGAATCATATTTTATTGACATAAGAGATTATTAACAACTCTTTCTTTCTTTCTTTTTTTTTTCCTTTTTTTTTGGATTTTTGATTTTTGTGGTTATTATTGAAGAAATGTCGCCTAGTCAAAATAGTCACCTAAACAAGGTTGACAAGGGAGTATCACATCACGAGAGGTGGACAAAATGACCAAGTGAACACACCTCAAGCGAAACAAGGAAGAAGGTTAACCGATTCACAATATTAAAATGCAACTTTAAGTGTTTCCATACTATTCTTGTTACTAAAGTCGAAAACTAGAAAAATGACTAAATCACAAAGGAATGCCAAAATCATTTGAAAATTTTAGGAAAAAGAAACACAAGTATACCTAAACATGTTACTAGTAAGTCAAAAAAAATATAAACCACACTATAACAACACATAACCACAACATTAAGACACCACCAAAGGTACCAACACTCGAACTTCACAACACTTATTCACAAAATCACACCACCAACATCTATACACATCCAACAACTCCATCCAACCAACAATAAAATCCTCCCCACACTTGAATCGGACATTGTCCTCAATGTCTAAGAACAAAGGAAGGTAACAAAAAAAAGGGTGAGTGAAGAATTTTACCATTTTAAACTTCATCTTTGATCATTTCACTAGGTGAAACAACCCTTGAATCTTCTACTTTGACCCACCATCATGTTGTTGGTTCTAGAAGCTCACAAAAAATAGGTACCTACACACATTTAAACAAAACAAAGCACAAACAAGCAAAGAGATATATACATACACTCAAACACATCAAGCAAGTAAGGCATTTAAAAATCCGGTCAAAGATCTCATTAATTTATCAAAAGTACTAGAGCAATCTTCTAGAAAGTGGTCATGGTGGATCCTAAAAGTCAAGCAAGATAATCCATACAACCTAGAAGAAAAAATGTTAGTGGAAGACTTGTGAGAAAAGAAGTGCATGCTAAATATTTCATAATCACACCAAGGTTTATCACTTGATTTCAAATTCACAAGAGGAAGGTCAAAGCTTATAAAACCACTAAAAACAACATTCTTCTCATTTACATTTTCCTCAACATTGGTGTTTATGTCTCCATCCTCGAGTCTTTCCATCAAGCAACCATCAAATGACAAACCAAACATCAAAGCAACCTCTTTGCTTGGATTATTACAATCCTCCTCAATCATGAACTTATAGCATGGGGCAAGAAGGTCAAGAGAAAGACAATCAATGAGAGTAAAAGAGTCATCCCCAATTAAAGGGCTAGTCATAGAAAAATCCTCAATGAATCTCTCCAAAATAGGTTTTCCTATAGAATCAACATCCACAATATCATCATCCCATATAACCTCAACACTATCATCAAAGTTGTGTATGCTCTCTCTTTCCCAAGCATCATTGAAAATGTCATTCTCCTCAAAATAATCTTTCTTTGTACCTTTCTCACCATCCATAACATCTTCCCTTTCACTACTAATTTCATCTACCATGTAGTCAAAAAGTGGATTTTCCCTCATCATCACCACACCACACAATTCTTCAAAAGTGGGGTTTTCATAAGTTTTGGTTAAAGATAATCCAACTAATGTGTCAATAACAATAGTAGGTGAAGCCTCAAATTCACTCTCTTCAAGTGAAACCATGACATTTATATCATGAGGTGTACTAGAATCATCAAGGCTAGGAAGGACATGGTCAAGTGGGTGAGTAGGGATATGTGACTCATTCTCACTCCAAGAGGTATTTTCATCACTAAGTAAATCGTCAATTTCCAACAAGGGAAGAAACAAAGTACCCACATAATGCTTCAAGGAGGATGATTCATCAAGAACACTCACACCATCAAGAGGAAAGACATTATCATCAAGAACAGACATGTTAGGATCATGAACAAGCACACAAGACTAATGTATTACTAAACTAGAAGAACAAACAACAATAAATGAAAAATAACAATAATAAAGAGAGATAAGAAATTAGATACCAAACTTTGAATTGGAATGATATAATATGGTAGAGTTAGTATTGTAAGCCCAAAAGATTTAATCTTGGAGTGAATTAATCTACTCCTAAACTAAATTAATGGAGAGTTTTGAGAGAAAAACCACCCTAATACTAAAACAAATCTGAAAAATGGTGGCTCCTCTAATTTTTGGGGTTTCTTCTAGGCAAATTACACAAAAATAATCCAACGTTTGAACAATCTTCCGAAAATGATTTCACCTTATTTCTTATAAAAAAATAATCCCACGTTTTAGTTTGGGTTACGATAATAGTCCGACTTTTTACGAACCTAACTATATTTACTAGGTTACTTTACAAAGCTAATTCCATACCAACTTATTCTATTTAAAAAAAATAAACAATCTCGGCTCCACATTAATTTATTATACACTCATTCTATTGAACTACACCATCACCAATTCCTATCACTAGCCTCTTTTCCCCTAATTGTATCAATCATATTACATTTTTGCTAAAAGAAGACAACTTTCAAGGTATTTTATTCATTTCATTAATGTTCTTATGTTTACCCAGAAATTTTGTGTTTGTTATAATTGTCTCAATATTCACCAATCCATCACTACACCATCCTCCTCCCATCCGACATTTTTTTCTCGATAAAGAATTAGTTGAAGAATTTTAATTTTTGCTCTAAAAATTGTCAAACCTAATAACTGAAATTAGGATTGGGATAGATGAGACCTAATTTGTAACCCAAACCAAAACTTGGGATTAATTTTGTGAAAGAGCCGAAGTGGGATTACTTTTGGAAGATTGTCTAAACGTTGGATTATTTTTATGTAATTTGCCTTTCTTCTATTTATATGGGAGATAAAATAAGGGTCATAATGTAAATTGGACCCAATTATAAAATAGGACAATATAAAGATTAAGGAAAAATAAAATAATACAAAAGCAAACCCAAGGCATTCCGCCAGCCAATATTACGTGACAAAAGAATGGTCAAAATAATTGACCAAAATCTCAAACTTGAGCAATCCGTAAAATACGCACGGTATCTGTGAGAAGCGCACGGTCAGTTCCGCACGGTGGGACCTGTCCTGCATTAGTTCCGCACGGCATTGTTGATTTGCGCACGGTTGGTTTCTTGGATAGACCCAAAGGCTTGATTATTGCGACGGAGTTACCTTGAACTTGACTACATCGCATCCACCATTTTTGCCTTCATTCGATTGATCGGAGTTTGAATTTGGCTAGGCCTGAGCTCGATACACCGGACCACCTCTAGGCTCGAACCAGGTGGCTCAATTGGGGATGAGGGACGGAAGTTGAGCCAGGGAGGTCGAGTATATGGTGCGGCGGTGCAGCTGCCATTGAAGGTGCTCGATTCCGGGCTCCGATGTCCCAGACGAAGGAAATGGAACTTAATTGAGTTCTTGGTGGTGGGATCGGTGGTGGGCTGGTAGTTCAATTAGTGGGTGAGCAAACCAAACCGCGGAATCGGGTGCTGACATCAAATGGCAATTAAAATTGAGGACAAATGATGCCTTGGTACTAGTATTAGCCATGGTTGATAAAATGGCTGGATACAAATTGATTGAAATTTGAAATTGTTGAGTGGAGTTGCAGCAAACGAAAGTGGCAGGGGGAGTGAGTATGTTTGTGTTTTTTGGCAAAACAAAGCTCAACAAGACTTCCTTTTTCTTCCCTTTGACCCCGTCTCCATCGTCTCAACTCGTATTATCTATTCCGTCTCCGCTTGATTTGTACCTATAAATATAAAATGACGGAAGCAGTACCAAAATCCATAGAAATAATATAGATTAACTCTAATTAACATAAAACCACTAATATTCTATTTTACCCCAAAACGAGCTAATTATACTACTTAAGCAATAAATTCCGACTAAATGGGGGATATAAAGTGGGACAAAAATGAGTAAAATATTGTATTATCAATCAACCTCATACTCAACTAATCCTTCCTTCTCCCACTCTTCTACCTCCATAAGTGTCATGGTTCTCTTAGAAGGACAGTCCTTCCTAAAGTGGCCATAACCTTGGCACTGGAAACATCTGATTTTGTTCTCAGTGGGGGGGAGGTTAGGTTTGGAGTTCACAACTCCCTTTCCTTTGTCTGTGGTTGATTGGGTGGTTGTCTTAGGGGCCTCTCCCATCCTAATACCACTGTAAGGTTTGTATGCAGGTCTAGTAACAGGCTTAGGTATAGCTGGCTTGGTCTTCCCCATTTTTTCAACCCTCAAAGCCAAGTTGACAACATCATCATAGGACCACAAAGGTTGCATCCTTACTCTAGCAGCAATGCTCCTATCTAGACCCTCTAAGAATCTGGCAATCCTTTGCTCAGGTTTCTCATTGACCTCACACTGGAGAGTCAATTGCTCAAAGTCCCTAAGGTATGCCTCTACAGACCTCTATTCTTGTTTCAGTTTGGATAATTTAATGAACAGATCTTGGGTGTAATCTTTATTGACAAATTTGTTCAGCATCTTCTTTTTTAGTTTTGACCAAGATCTAAGAGGTTCCTTACCCTCCTTAATCCTTTGGTGCTTTAAGTTATCAAACCATAGGGATGCATATCCTTTCAATCTTAGCACATCAACTTTAAAAGACTTAATGTCAGAGTAACTCTTGTATTCAAATACCTTCTCAACATCCCTAATCCATTCTACCTTGAGATGCTTGTCAGTGTGCTCTGGAATTTCCTCATAGGTTCTGTTGCTTTCACCTGAGTCTGACCCTTCTTCCTCCTGCAGGGGCTGTCCTCTTCCCATGCCCATGTGGCCACGACCTCTGCCTCTGCCTCTAAGGGGTGGTCTTCCCCTCAGTGGATGTGTAATGTTCTCCATGACAGTGTTCAAGGCAGCCAGCACTACATTGACAGTGCCTGCTAGTTGATCCACCTTGCCTTCAATACCTGCAAGCCTCTCTTCACTCATTGGGTTATTTTTTGTGTTTTTGTTGTAGTTAGGATAACAATGGCCTCACAACCAAAGCTCTGATGCCAGAATTGCAGTGATATTATAGGGGGGTGTTAGGAATTGGACCCTAGACTCCTATCTAGCACTGGATATGGATGTTACTCAACTCCCACAGCTCAACACAGGGAATCAAACAACAAACTAGACTAGCTAAGACTCCTTACCACAGCCAAGCACAGGTAAGCAGGCTTGAACTAAACAACAATCAAACACCCCACAGTCTATGCACAGGGATATCTAACTTGCCACAGACGTAGATCAACAACCACAGCCTAGCACAGGATGTTATCAGGCCTGACTTTCAACTAAGACAAAGCACAAGTTGGAAAGATTTTGGAAATGAGAACAATGCTCAAGTTTTTTTTCATTCAATAATCAACTGCCTTGTACAAAAGAGCATGGGTCCTTATATAGGCCTCAATGCTTGATCTAATACAACCCTAGAGGATCATCTAAGGGCCACGATTAGTTGCTGAAAGATAACAAAATACTGGCTACAAATACAGGCTGACAATACAAAAGAAAACAGACAAAGTGCAGACATTTGACAATGACATGCTCCAGGTTGTGCTTGTTGCTTGGTGTTGGCTTGGAACTTGTGGACGAGGCTCATCAATGCTCCTTGACCTTCGTCTGCAGTAGTTCTAATAGTAGGGAAGACAAGGAAAGACTTTTGGAGATAGTCTTTCAGTTTTTAGCTAGAAATGGAAAGACTGCTTTATGCTTTATGCTTTAGGTAGGCTGTTTTTATTTGGATTTTTAGGGTAGTTGTGTTGTGTTTTGGAACTGGTTCCCTAGGACTTTTTTGGACCTAGGTGGGTAAGGTTTTAGCTGGGCTTGGTGGTAGCTGGTGGTTCAGAGTGTGGTGGTAGTTATGCCTTCCCCAAGTGGCTGGTGTAGGCTGTTTTTGTGATATTGTGGTGGGGTGTTGGTGGGCTTGTCTTTGGCTTGCTTGGCTCGTGTCTTGGCTCGTGTCCTGGCTCGTGTCCTGGCCAACATTGCTCAACTTGCAGCTTCCCCTTTTGTTACCCATCCCTTGCCCCCAGATTGACCCTTGGATACCCATGTAAACCTCCCCTTGGTTACCAATGCTCACCCCTTGATCCCCCTTGGCCTGCCCCTTGTCCCTAGTGTTGAATTCTGCCCTGCCCTGTGCCCCAGCTCCTGCTGCACTTGAGCTTGGCACCATTCAGTTTCTCACTGAAATAAGCAACTGGTTTTTGCCCTTGTATCAACACTGCCCCAATGCCAACCCCACTAGCATCACATTCTACCTCAAACAGCTGATCAAAGTCAGGTAGTTTAAGGATTGGAGTCTCACACATCAACCTCTTGATCCTCTCAAAGGATTGTTGGGCCTCCTCAGTCCCCTGAAACTCCCCTTTCTTCAAGCACTCAGTGATGGGTGCTACAACTGAACTGAAGTTCTTGATGAACCTCCTATAGAATGAAGCCAACCCATGGAACCCCCTTACCTCAGTGATGGTTTTAGGGGTAGGCCATGTTTGAATGGCTGCAACCTTCTCCTGATCAACTGAGATTCCTCTTCCTGACACAATGTACCCTAGAAATGCTACCTCCTCAACCATGAAGGTACACTTCTCTAGCTTCCCATACAGCTTCTGCTCCTTTAAGATCCCCAAGATTGTTTCAAGGTGCCTGAGATGTTCCCCTCTGCTGCTACTATACACTAGGATGTCATCAAAGTAAACCACAGCAAACCTGCCCAAACAAGGCCTCAACACTTCTGTCATAAGTCTCATGAAGGTGCTTGGTGCATTGGATAGTCCAAATGGCATGACAAGCCATTCATACAGACCATGTTTTGTCTTGAATGCAGTCTTCCATTCATCCCCCTCTCTGAGCCTCACCTGATGGTAACCCTGCCTTAGATCAATCTTAGAAAAGACCTGAGCTCCACTTAGCTCATCAAGCATGTCATCTAGCCTTGGAATGGGGAACCTATACTTGACTGTAATGTTGTTGATTGCCCTGCTGTCAGTGCACATCCTCCAGGTGCCATCCTTCTTAGGCACTAGTAGAGCAGGTACAGCACAAGGGCTTAGGGACTCCCTCACAAACCCCTTTGCTCATAAGCTCCTCAATCTGCTTCTGCAACTCCTTGGTGGCAGTTGGGTCACTTCTGTAGGCTGGCCTATTTGGTAGAACAGAACCTGGGACCAAATCAATGTGGTGCTCAATCCCTCTTAGGGGTGGTAGTCCATCTGGTAATTCTCTTGGAAAGACTTCCTTGTATCTCAAGATCAAAGGTTCAACCTCTGCTGGCAACTTGGAACCTTCCCCTTCTGTTACTTCCTTAGATAGCAAGATGATCACAGGTTGTTCTTGCTTCATCTCCTTGATCATAGCTGCCTCTGATAAAAACAACACCCCATTGACCTCCTCTGGCACATTGGGACTCCCATAATTCCTCTGGTTGGGTGGTAGAGGTGTCAAAGTTACCTTCTTTCCCCCATGCCTGAAGCTATAGGTGTTATCCCTACCCTGATGAGTGGTGTTTCTATCAAACTCCCAAGGCCTCCCTAGTAGTAGGTGACAGGCATCCATTGGTACTACATCACACAATACCTCATCTTGGTATACCTTCCCAATAGAGAATGGCACCAGGCATTGCCTATCAACCCTCACCTCAGCCCCCTTGTTAAGCCATCTCAGTTTGTAGGGGTGTGGATGCTCTTGAGTAATCAGACTTAGCTTGTTTACTAGGGTGATGGAAGCCACATTGGTACAACTCCCCCCATCAATGATCAAGTTGCATACCCTCTCTTGAATGGTGCACCTGCTTCTGAATATCAAGGACCTCTGGTCATCCTCCAATGGAGTATGTTGAGAGTGCATGACCCTCCATAGGACCAAGTTATGGCCTGTGTCAGGATGAGCCATGACCAAGTCCTGCATTGGTTCCTCCTCAGCTGTCACTACCTCTAACACCATGCTGTCATCAACCTCATACTCAACTAATCCCTCCTTCTCCCACTCTTCTACCTCCATAAGTGTCATGGTTCTCTTAGAAGGACAGTCCTTCCTAAAGTGACCATAACCTTGGCATTGGAAACATCTGATTTTGTTCTCAGTTGGGGTGGGGTTGGGTTTAGAGTTCACAACTCCCTTTCCTTTGTCTGTGGTTGACTGGCTGGTTGTTTTAGGGGTCTCTCCCATCCTAATACCACTGTAAGGTTTGTATGCAGGTCTAGTAACAGGCTTAGGTAGAGTTGGCTTGGTTTTCCCCATTTTTTCAACCCTTAAAGCTAGGTTGACAACATCATCATAGGACCACAAAGGTTGCATCCTTACTCTGGCAGCAATGCTCCTATCTAGACCCTCTAAGAATCTGGCAATCCTTTGCTCAGGTTTCTCATTGACCTCACACTGGAGAGTCAATTGCTCAAAGTCTCTTAGGTAAGCCTCTACAGACCTCTCTTCTTGTTTCAGTTTGGATAGTTTAATGAACAGATCTTGGGTGTAGTCTTTAGTGACAAATTTGTTTAGCATCTTCTTTTTCAGTTTTGACCAAGACCTAAGAGGTTCCTTACCCTCCTTAATCCTTTGGTGCTTTAAGTTGTCAAACCATAGGGATGCATACCCTTTCAATCTTAGCACAGCAACTTTAAAAGACTTAATATCAGAGTAACTTTTGTATTCAAATACCTTCTCAACATCCCTAATCCATTCTAATAGATCATCAGGGTTTAAACTACCAGAGAATTCAGGAATTTCTACCTTGAGATGCTTGTCAGTGTGCTCTGGAATCTCCTCATAAGTTCTGTTGCTTTCTCCTGAGTCTGACCCTTCTTCCTCCTGCAGGGGATGTCCTCTTCCCATGCCCATGTGGCCACGACCTCTGCCTCTGCCTCTAGGGGGTGGTCTTCCCCTCAGTGGAGGAGCAATGTTCTCCATGACAGTGTTCAAGGCAGCCAGCACTACATTGACAGTGCCTGCTAGCTGATCCACCTTGCCTTCAATACCTGCAAGCCTCTCTTCACTCATTGGGTTATTTTTGTGTTTTTGTTGTAGTTAGGATAACAATGGCCTCACAACCAAAGCTCTGATGCCAGAATTGCAGTGATATTATAGGGGTGTGTTAGGAATTGGACCCTAGACTCCTATCTAGCACTGGATATGGATGTTACTCAACTCCCACAGCTCAACACAGGGAATCAAACAACAAACTAGACTAGTTAAGGCTCCTTACCACAGCCAAGCACAGGTAAGCAGACTTGAACTAAACAACAAGCAAAACACCCCACAGTCTATGCACAGGGATATCTTAACTTGCCACAGACTTAGATCAACAACCACATCCTAGCACAGGAAGTTATCTGGCCTGACTTTCAACCAAGACAATGCATAAGTTGGAAAGATTTTAGAAATGAGAACAATGCTCAGTTTTTTTCATTCAATAATCAACTGCCTTGTACAAAAGAGCATGGGTCCTTATATAGGCCTCAATGCTTGATGTGATTACAACCCTAGAGTATCATCTAAGGGCCAAGATTAACTATTAAAAGATGACAAAATACTGGCTAGAAATACAGACTGCTAATGCTAAAAGAAAAACAATAAAACAGACAAAATGCAGACATTTGACAATGACATGCTCCAGGTTGTGCTTGTTGCTTGGTGTTGGCTTGGAACTTGTGGACGAGGCTCATCAATGCTCCTTGACCTTCTTCTGCAGTAGTTCTAATAGTAGGGAAGACAAGGAAAGACTTTTGGAGATAGTCTTTCAGTTTTTAGCTAGAAATGGAAAGACTGCTTTATGCTTTATGCTTTGGGTAGGCTGTTTTGATTTGGATTTTTAGGGTAGTTGTGTTGTGTTTTGGAACTGGTTCCCTAGGACTTTTTTGGACCTAGGTGGGTAAGGTTTTAGCTGGGCTTGGTGGTAGCTGGTGGTTCAGAGTGTGGTGGTAGTTATGCCTTCCCCAAGTGACTGGTGTAGGCTGTTTTTGTGATATTGTGGTGGGGTGTTGGTGGGCTTGTCTTTGGCTTGCTTGGCTCGTGTCTTGGCTCGTGTCCTGGCTTGTGTCCTGGCCAACATTGCTCAGCTTGCAGCTTCCCCTTTTGTTACCCATCCCTTGCCCCCAGATTGACCCTTGGATACCCATGTAGACCTCCCCTTGGTTGCCAATGCTCACCCCTTGATCCCCCTTGGCCTGCCCCCTGTCCCTAGTGTTGAATTCTGCCCTGCCCTGTGCCCCAGCTCCTGCTGCAACCCCGACAAAGACTACTTCTTGATAGAAGAGGACATCAACGCGGATTGAAGACGCGAAAAGGTAACAATGAAGGGTTACTCCATATCATTTACGTGTTTTAATGTGTTTTCTATGTTAGAAATCGTATTTAGAATAAGTTAGTAATCATAGGAATTGTGTTGTTGATGATGGTTGTTGTTAGTTGATAATTGATATGAGAATTGATGGTTTGTGATGATAAATGATGATTGTTGTATGTTGAACCTTAGTGAAAATTGGGATTTTCGTGTATAAAGGAATGCGTGCCAGAGACCAGGACGATGGCAGCGTCGTGAGGACGCTGGCAGCGTTGGCCTGGATGATTCACCTCTAGACGTTGTTTAGCTAGTTGCTAATAACTTTGACATTTGATAACATTTTGAGAGACTGCGTCTCTTTGTAGTATATTCTGATTTAGTTTGTATTTATTTGACATTCCTCGTATTTCTATCTTGCATGTAAAAAGTTTTAAAAACACCGTATTTTCCGCTATATAAATCACATGCTTGTTATGTTTTATTTCCGCATTCCCGAGGGTTGTCACAAATAACTTTAGATTTAAGATTTTTAGCTTTGGCCTTCAGAAGTTGGTTTTCCTCAGCAATGTCAAGAATTTGTTCCTTAAGATCTTTTAATTCAAGACTTTGTTCATGACAATGATCTACGGTTTCTTCAAAATACTTAATTAAAGACTTCTTATACAATTTCTTAACTTGCTTTTTAAGTTCACGATAAATCTGATTCTGATTTTGAATTGCCGACAAGGCACATCTCAGATTCACTCTCGTTGTCGCTGTCAAAAATTAGGGCAAGACTGGCGTTGCTCAGACATAGGTTGGCAACGTCTTCTTCCTATGACTCGTCGTCTTCTGTGTCGAGATCTCCCCAATAATAATCCATCATGACTTGCTTGAATTCCTTCTTGGTTTTGTCTCATTGATTTTTTTCTTTGATTTTCTTCCAGGTAGGGCAATCCTTAATCATATGATCATTGTCCCCACACTTGAAGCAACCACGACTTGAGAGAGACCCTTTTGACTCGATTGGCTTCTTATAAGATTTGTTAGTGTTATTGTTAAAAGTTTTTCCTTGTTTTTGATTAAAGATTTTTTTCTTAAAACGTCTAGCAAATAACACTGTTTCATCTTCAAGATCCGAATCTTGTTTTTCACTAGACTCAGCTTGTAAAGCCACTTTCTTACTATTGCTATCGTTTGCCTCATCCTCATCAAGAGTAATCTCGTGAGCCATTAGGGTTCCGGGTAACTCTTGATAAGATATGTTAGATAGATCTTTACATTCCTCAATTACTGTCACCTTAGGTCTCCATCGTTTAGACAGACTTCTAAGGATCTTTCTAGCAATTTCCTCGGAGTCAAAAGTTTTTCCAAGATATTTCAATTCATTAATGATACTAGAGAAGCGAGTGAACATGCTATCAAGCGATTCATTTTGCTCCATAGAGAACAATTTGTATTTTCGCATTAACAATGCAATACGTATACTTTTGACAACAGTCGTCCCCTCGTAGGCTAACTCTAGACCATCCCATATTTCCTTGGCTGTTGAACTAGATGAGAAACGTTTAAACTCAGTAGCAATCATGTCGTTTTGCAACAGACTGATAGCTTCTGAATTTTTCTCAGCTTTCTTATACTCTGCCTCAACATAATCCTCTTCTTTCTTTTCGGTGGAAGTGCCAGTAATAGATCCAAGCATGATCTTATTAGGGTCATTCTTAATTATTAGCCAACACTCCCAGTCGTTACTCTTTATGTAATGGGTCATCATATTTTTCCATAAACTATAGTTCTTCCCATT